>JAJONR010003951.1:0-48824 GCA_029582245.1 Solanum etuberosum | reverse complement strand
GAGATAATTGCTCAAAAACTAGCCCAAAGGCTCTCTAGGAAATCAAAGTTTCCTCTCTTGCTTACTTTGTGAAAGCATTTACTCTTTACTGAAAACTAGCTCAAAGGCTCTGTTGGAAATCGGTGTTTCCTTTCTTGTTTAAATGTGAAAAATATTTATTCTTTGGGAATACGTAGTCCCCATATACTTTTTTTGAAGAAATGAACTTCAACTCTTTACTCTTTACTCAACTCAAATCTCAAGTCTTAAAACAAAGTTAAAACATTTGTGAAAGACTTTTGGAAGACTCTGTGAACTTCTCTTGACTTAACTCTTAACTTTCCTTGAATTAAATTATGGATTCAAGGTTCATGATCTCATGTTTATGGATTATTTCATGATGTTTAGACGTACCTTAGAGTGTAGAAATCAACTAGAAAATATAGGTATGTTGCTAGGGAACTCATACGGGAAGAAGCGGGAAAGGGTAGACGACCTGGCGTCCCTGGCGCTCTGAGTGGTGCCGGGCGCCAGAGCTGAAACTTCAGAAGCATTGTTGGGGCACACTGGCTGGCGAGGCTCCCCAGGGCCCTAACTTCAGACACTAATGTGGGGCGCATTTGCTGGCGCGGCTCCCCACCCCCATTCCCAGAATTCTGATGATTTTTCTTGGTCATTTTTCAACTATAAACCCTCTAGATTCAATTGGTTCCTTCCCCGAACACTTAGATTCGAATACATAGTCAAAATATGCAAGAACCTACTCAAAACGACACCTAATTTTATGAATTTAGATCAAGAACTTCTCAACAACTTTAACAATCAAGAACCCAATAGAAACTTGAAGGAAATCCATCAAGAACTAAATTTCTAGACTTTTAAAAATATAAATTCACTGAAATACATAATGATTGGCGCGTGGGTGAAGGAACCCAACGCTATGTGATCTCACATACCTCGTAGGGATCACCCCTTGACGAAATTCACAAGCCTAGCTTCAAGAACTTGACGATTCCTTGCCTCTTCTCTTTTTTTCTCCTCTCAAAACCCTAACTCTTTTTGATGAAGCGTAAACTGAACCAAATCAGTTTAGACCCCAACTTAATTACCAAAAACGAAATCAAATAATAGGGTAGTGAAAAGACCAGAGTACCTTTCTAAAATCCGGTTTTGACTTTCCTTATCTAGACAGCCAACTTCAAATGGGTATATCTCCCTCATACGAACTCAAAAATGGCCAAACTCAGTGGCATTGGAAATATAATTCAAAGATCTTTCCTACGGTATCTGGTAGCACACCCAACTCATCCTGAGCTAGGATTTATGGTCATTTGAAGTTGACCTAAAACCTCTACTTAACTTAACTTGGTTAAACTTTCCAAATTTGACTATTTCTAAAAAAAATGGCTTCTTTCTAATTCTAGTTCTTTCAAATAGCGGGGTGTTACAATCAACTACACTAATATATGTATTCAAAATTTATCACGAAAGTTGGTGTTTATATAAGACCTAAAATTCACGAATTCTGATATTTATTAAAAAAATAATATATACTATCAATTACACCGAATCATCTACACTAAATATACTACTATTAATTACACTAAATATTCTACCAAAAATTATTAATGAAATTTAAAGTTTATATACGAATTAAAATAGACCATCATTTTCACCAAATAATTCATCAAAAAAATATCAGCAAGTTTGTTGTCTATAAAAAACCCAAAACACACTATAAACCATACCAATAGATGTACCAAAAATTATCACGAAAGTTATGGTTTATATACGATCTAAAATATAACAATTACACCAAAAAAAATCAATGAATTCTGGTGCTTATTATAAGCAACCAAAAAAACCTATATATTAAACAACATCAAATACCAAAAAAATAATCACAGATTTGGTATTCAATTATACAACTCAATCCATAAAAATGATTTTTTAAAGGAACGACCTTAAATGCACCACCATATTCAGTCCTAATATAACAAGATTTCGAAGTAAAATTCAACAACTAAACACCTAATTCCATCTTTAAAACAAAAACATATACCAACCTAATATAGATTACAAGATGACGATCATAAAAAACATACCTGTTGCGTCCCATCGTCCGTTGTGTTGAATTAGAATTGAAAAACTATTCGTATTCATAATCGAACAATCGAGCAGAATGGGGAGAAAGAGAGTTTTAGTTTGGTTAAAATAACCTTTTTTTGATGAGAGAGAATATATAACCAATCTGAGTAAATAGTGGAATGTAAAAGAATTGGAGAAAATCAGGGAATGGGGAGAAAATCATGGATGATTATTTAAACGCTACATTATTTTTTTAAATATTAATTCCTATTTTTGAAAAAAAACTATTGCTATTTTGATGAAAAAATAAACTATTGCTATATAGTGGTTATTAAGGTACTTAATTTGTATACTTATATTTTTTTCCCAATAAAAAAATATAATAAACATAAGACACAAAATAAAAATAATATTAAAAATTAGAATGATATTACCAGATTCAAGAACTATGAAGACTTGATTTCCGAAAATGAATTGGGCTGCTGCGATATATTTTTCTCCAAATTTAAAACATAAAATATTTATTTTTTAAAAAATTGAAATTATCAATAGAACAAGAAAATTCTTAAGCTTTGAATAAGAGAGATGTAAGATTAGAAAAGAGAAATAGAGAAGAAATCGAAGAGAGGAAAACGAAGGATAAAATATATAAAAATAAAATTAGAAAAAGAATAAGGTAAAAAAAAAGATAACTTGTACAATTAAAAAAAAGTATACATTACTTTTTATTGGAAATGTAAAAAGTAATAGTCATATCAAATAACCTCATTAATGCCGTTTGGATTTGGAGTCTTAGTTCTAATATGTTTTCTTTAGTTTAATCCTATCTAATAAACTAAAAAATCCCCCCCCCCCCCCCAAAAAAAAATTTGGGGGCCGAAGGCCAAAGTCTTTTTTTCAACCCATATCAGCAGCCCCTGCCCTGCTAGGGTTTTTATGCTCCAAAGAAGTTGTCACGCCCCGAGGCTACCCCCTTGACGTAAACATGGGACTTAGGATCACGAGTGACCCCAAGCTAACCCTGAGCTAGCATATCATACACATACTAATATAAACTGAAATAAGAAATACTGTGCAGAAGCTTAAACATGAGATAAACTGAAATGATGGGGAATACCCAATCTAAGTCTAAATATAAAGAACTACGAGTTTAATAACAACTGAGACATTAAACTCAAAACTAAAGCTGAATCTAGTACTATGTCTGAAATAAGCCTCTAACTGGCTAGAGATGCTGAGACATGTCCCCAGCTAACTCTAGCAAAACTGAAACTAGAAGACTGAAAATGGAAAGATAACATGTTACTCGTCCTCGAAGAATGAGGACTCACCACTGATGCTGCTGAACTGGAGATCGGGAACTGATCTATGCGTGGTCTGAATGCTAAGGACCTGAACCTACACGAGAAGATGTAGCGCATAGTATGTGTCAGTACTTGAAAGGTACTGAGCATGCAGGATAGAATAAAGCTGAATAAAGCATATAAATGAACAAAGCAATAAAGCAATGATATAATCTGAACATAACATAAATATTGAATACTGAACTAACTGAATGTAATGACCAAGTACATTACATACTTAGACTGAATACTGAACTGTAACTGATAACCTGGTCAATACACTAGAATCTGACTGTGGGAGCTACTAATAACCAACATAAAACCACATGAGCTAAATGTGGAGTACGATGTATACTCCCCATCGAGAGGACCCAATACACCCTGCCAGAGGTATAGAGGCATGACTGACGTGATCACTAAAATATAATGCCCACGAAGGGGACTTATAAACCTACGGGGGCACGTAGTTTTGGGACTATTCAGGTATGCTGAACACTAGTCCACTCGGTCTAAGCCTACTCCCAACTGGAATGTATATAAACAATATTATGGCTGAAATGCTGACGTATGGATGGCTTAATTGCTGACATGAAAACTTTGAGAATGCAACAATTATAACAGATAATCTGACATTCGTAAACTGAAGTATGTAAACATGTTTAAACTGACCTAGAAAGTGTAATTCATGAACTAAACCAATCTACACAACTAGGGGTCTGAATTTCATGCAAGGAACTAAGCAACAAAATGATAATCTGATTTGGATCATTCTAACAACTAAAACCAAGAATTTCTAACATTCAAGAAAACCCTAGGTCTAGATAACATTAAGGGAATCAAGAATCTGACTGAATTCTAGGGACCTAATGGGTGAAAGGAACCTACTAGTGAAATCCCACATACCTGTGACGAATTTCATGGAGAAATCTTTCGATTTTGGGGCTGGAACAGAAGGAACCTTGGTGCGTTCTTGGACTAGGGCTGCTCGACTCTTTCTCCTTCTTTTCATTCAACTTGGATGAATTTTGGAGAATGAGTTGACTTGGGTAAGTTCTAATTAAGTTACTAGGCTAAAACTGACCAAAACTACGTAGTTTAGGGGTCCAAGGCATAGGGAAAAGACCAAACGACCCCTGATTTAAAAGCTGTGGGGACCAACTAACGGACTGACCGACGGTCCATGGACTGACCCACGGTCCATCCTGTCAACCATCGAATGGCATTTGGGACTGGATTCTGAGGGGTCTGAACCACGGCCTGGACCACGGACTGTGGTCCCACCTACGGTTTGTAGGTCCTGGCGTAGGTCGACCCTTAGACAAATTTCATCTGATTTTCTGGGAAGGGCTACAGGTGGTGAACCACGGACCACCAGGACGGATCGTCTGTCACCCTGCGGTCTGTGGGTGGTGCCCGTCGGTGGCACCTGTAACTTCTGAAATCTATATTTTGGTAGTTCTAGCATAAGGGGTGTTACATTATCTCCCCCTTGGGAACATTCATCCTCGAATGAAGGCTAAACTAGCTGAAATGAAGAGAAAGAGCTGCAAACCCTACCACTAAGTACTGGAAGCTGAAATCTGACTGAACTAAGTTCCAAGAACATGCAAATAAGCTAAAAATGCAAGTATAGCTGAAGGAACATGATATTAAGACTGAATTTACGCATGAGTAACTGAAAGACTGGAGAGGAACTATTACCTTAAGCTAGAATGGAATCGGAAGGAAAGAGATGACAATACTTGGCCTTCATGGCTGCTTCTGCCTCCCAAGTAGATCCCTCTACGGACTGACTCCTCCACAAAACCTTAACTGAAGCCATTTCTTTGTTTCTTCACCTTCGAACCTGACGATCAAGAATCTCAATTGGCACATCCTCATAAGTGAGACTATCTTTCACAGCCACACTCTCTAAAGGTACTATGGATGCTGGATCACCCACACACTTCTTCAACAATGAAATGTGAAAGACTGGATAGACTGCTGATAGATCTGCTGGAAACTCTAACTCGTAAGACACTTTACCAACCCTTTTCAAGATCTTGTAAGGGCCTACATATCTAGGACTAACCTTCCCTTTCTTGCCAAATCTCATTGACCAATTTATCCATCACACTCCAAAGTCCACTTCCTGAACCTAGAAGTACCGCACCAAACCCACCTCATTTTCCATCACTTGATTCACCCGTTCCTGAACACTTTCCTCCACAACAACCGCCACCCACCAACAATAACCTTCCTCCAACTAGACCCGTAAATCCATCAAATTGCCACCCATATACACTCCCTCACAAAGTCAACCACCTACATATACTACGTATGCTACTCCTCCTAATCTACCACCTGTCAACCCACAAAACCAACCTTCAACTCATACTCCCTACGTTTCTTTTCCCACTAACACCTATACACTGCCTACAATTACTCCTGTAAATCAAATCCACCACCTCCAATGAATAATATGTCCACCGTCCAAACTTATCCAGCTCAGCATATACAAGGGGCACATATTGTCACTCTTTATGCGCAACATGTTCCTCCGGTATATGCAACATAAACTCAAACCTATGCAAATCCAATATCGGTCAAGTTTCAACCCGAGGTAGATCAATATGAGGAAATGAAGATGGATATCAAGGCAAAGGATGATAACGTGTTAGTTAGAGAAATTCGTGATCTTAAGGAAGCAATGCGAAACCTCCAAACTACCAGGGGAAACAAAAGCTTAAAATATGAGGATTTGTGTGTACAACCCGACATTGACTTGCCTGTAGGATACAAACCACCAAAGTTTGATATATTCAATGGAATCAGTGACCCCCCCACACATCTAAGGGCATATTGTGACAAACTGGTAGAAGTGGGGAGAGACGAGAGGGTCAGAATGAAGTTGTTCATAAGAAGCTTATCTGGTGAAGCTCTTGCTTGGTATACACAACAAGATCTCCATAAATGGCGTGGTTGGAGTGATATGGCACAAGACTTTATGGATCGATTCAAGTTCAATACCGACATCACACCAGATAGGTTCTACCTGACTAAGTTAAAGAAGAAGTCAACTGATACATTTCGTGAGTATGCTCTACGTTGGAGGTCAGAAGCAGCTAGAGTCCAACCACCGATGGGTGAAAGTGAAATGACTGCTACCTTCATTGAATGCCAAGATAGCAGTCTTTACTATGAGAAAATGATAACCATGATGGAACAAAAGTTCACAGAAATCATTAGAATGGGAGAAATCTTGGAAGAAGGAATCAAATTAGGAAGAATCCAAGACTTTACAGCCTTGCAAGCTGCAAGCAAAGCGATTCAATATTGTTCTATCAATGGGAACAAAAAGAAGAAAGAAGATGTATCTCTTATCTTGATTGACCAAGGACGCAGACGAGGGCAAGTTCCTCCCTACCTAAATCAACAACATCAAACCATTTACCCTTACCAATATGGTGAAGCCTCACAGAGTCTCTACCATTCTTCATCAACTCCTTACCATGTCTACAACACCCAGGCAAGCTACTATCAACCTCGAGCTCCTACTTACAGTAAACCACATTCATACCAACCAGTCCAAGCTTCAACTTTTCAAAATTGACCATATGTTTCACCTTGAGCTCGTCCAAATCATGAAATCAAAACCACTCGCAACTATACCAAAATAGCCGAACCATTGGCTCAGTTGTTTGAGAGGTTGAAAATAGCAGGTATGATACAACCAATTGAAGGGAAAATTCCTGATCCTATTCCAAAATAGTTTGATGGTTCCAAGCATTATGCCTATCATTCTGGAGTTGTTGGACATGACACTGAGGATTGCTATGGTCTCAAAAACAAGATTGAAGCTTTGATTAAAGAAGGAGCAATCCAACTTATAGGACCTCAACCCAACGTGAACAAAAACCCTCTGTCTAAACATGGAAATGCTAATGTGCACATGATAACTATAGAGGAAGATTTGGATGTGAAAGGAAGTATTGTGTCTATTGGAAAGGTGGAAATGATACCTTATTGGCCTTTGGTGCTCCTGCCATGAAAACCCAAGAACAAGCATCGGTAGAGGTCACGACTACAACTACTTACATGCCTCTCTACAATATCGAGACACCGACCATTTGGGGTGCTGAACCAAAGGAGACTCTGAAGAATTGGACTTGTACTCCGTCCTTGGTTCGCCGGGAGTCTTGGTAGATTGAACAAGTAGTAACACTTTTGAAGTAGCACGATTTTAAAAATCGAGGCTTAAATCGTGTCTTAAAACTTTATGTTGTTTCGCCTCATTTTTGAAAGCTTAATTGCAAAATCTATGAATGCATTTCCTATTTCTTAATTGTCTCTTACTTATTACTTTTAGATATACATTTTTTTTAAATATATTAATTTTCAAATCTGCCAACTTTATGATTGTGACATAATGAAATAAATAAACAAAGTTTGAAGCCAAGCAAGATTTTCAAAGGATGCGAAGAGAACCTATTGTTGAACAATCGACCAAGGAACATGACAACACTCAAGCATGAAGTTTGTCTATTCAAGGGAAGTTAAGACACTACACCAAAGGGCGACTTTACATAGATTTTCTTAATGTAACTTTCACTTTTCATGTAATTACGAACTACGTTTTGACCTGATTCCTTTGGTTGGATATGTAGGCAGCCCACATAGGGTTCGGTTTTACTATAAAATATCTCTAAATTTCTTTTTTTTTGTAACAGGAGAACTACGCCTGACTTGATACCCTCAGCGGGATACGTAGGTCACCCACATACGGTTCAGTCAAATTAGGATAGAAATTCAATTTTTTTACTATTTATCTAATTTGAACTACACAGGGCCTGATTCCCTTGGCGGGATATGTAGGCAACTCATATTGAGTTCGGTCCCTTTATTAGAAAATTCCAAATTATTCTATGTACTTGAACTACGTTCTGACCTGACTCTCTTGGCGAGATACGTAGGCAAACTATAAAAGGTTCGGTCTCAACACAATATAAATTTAGTATACTTTACTTAAATCAACACTATGGAAGATTTTGGAAGACATGGACAACGACGATTGGACATTGTCAAGCTACATTTGTGCACTTCTGAGTACATTGCACATAAATTTCAAGATAAGATTGTATCTCAACAAAACATAAACCTTTAAGAGATTCAGGAGTTGGTAAGTGTCATGACCCAGACCGTTGTGATTGGCACCCACACTAACCCTCCGATAGGAGAACTCACGCAAAGGTAAGAACTTGTCCCAATGTCCTCCAAAGTCAATCACACATGCCCTCAACATGTCCTCTAACACTTGAATAGTTCTCTCTAACTGTCCGTCCGTTTGTGGATGGAAAGCTATGCTAAAAGTGAGTTGAGTGCCCAACTCCTCATGCAATTTTCCCCAAAACTTGGATGTGAACTGCGTACCACAGTCTGAGATGATAGAAAGAGACATTCCGTGCAGCCTCACTATCTTCTTCACATACACCTTAGCCAACTGCTGCGCATTATAGTCTACTCTGATTGGAATAAAGTGGGCTGACTTAGTCAGTCTATCCACCACTACCCAAATGGAGTCAAACTTCCCCAAGGTCTTGGGAAGGCCAACCACGAAATCCATAGCTATCCTTTCCCACTTCCATTCCGGAATTAGCATTCGCTGAAGCAACCCTGCAGGCCTTTGGTGCTCATACTTTACTTGTTGGCAGTTTTGGCACTTAGCCACAAACTCAGCTACGTCTTTCTTCATTCCAGGCCACCAATAAAGTCGTTTCAAATCTCGGTGCATCTTGGTCACACCCGGATGAATGGAATATCGTGAACCATGAGATTCTTCAACATCTGTTGAATCAAGTCATCCACTCGGGGAACACAAATTCTTCCCTTAAAACTGAGCACACCCCCCGTATCAAGAGTCGCATCTTGTGCCTTGCCAGACATTGTCTTCTTTCTGAGCTCATTCAAATTCTCATCCTCAAACTGTTTGGCCTTGATTTCCTCAATGAACGTGGGTTTAACCTCAATGCTAGCTAACACCCCACCTTTCTCTGAGATGCCCAACTGCATGAACTTAGACTCCAAGGCTGCATGAACTTAGACTCCAAGGTTTGAATCTCCTTGGCCAAAGGTCGCTTGGACACACCCAAGCAAGCTAGACTACCCATACTCACCGACTTTCGGCTTAATGTGTCTGCCACCACGTTAGCCTTACCCGGATGATACTGGATGATGAAATCATTATCCTTAAGTAACTCCATCCACCTTCGCTGCCTCAGATTTAGGTCCTTTTGAGTGAATACATGTTGTACACTGCGATGATCAGTAAACACCTCACACTTGACACCATAAAGGTAATACCGCCAGATCTTAAGGGCAAAAACACTACCGCTGCCAACTCCAAATCATGTGTCGGGTAGTTCCTCTCATGCACCCTCAACTGCCGCGATGCATAAGCTATGACATTCTTATCCTGCATCAACAAAACACCCAAACCTGAATGTGCAGCATCACAATAAATAATGAAATCTTTACCTTCCATCGGTAGAGCCATAATAGGTGCTGTGGTTAGAAGAGTCTTGAGATTTTAAAAGCTCTCCTCACATTTTTTAGTCCATTCGAAAGGCACTTCCTTTTTGGTCAGCCTTGTCAGATGCGTGGCGATAGAAGCAAAATTCTTCACAAACCGACGATAGTAGCTGGCTAGCCCCACAAAACTTCTAACTTCGGTTACAGAGCTAGGCCCGACCCAATTCTTGACTGCTTCGATCCTTTGGGGATCTACCAGTACCCCTTCCCTTGAAACCACATTCCCCAAAATGGCAACTGAAGTCAACCATAACTCACACTTGGAAAATTTAGCATATAACTTTTGTCTCCCAAGGACACCCAAAACAATACGAAGATGGTCAGCATGCTCTTCCTCACTCTTCAAATAAACCAAAATATTGTCAATAAAGACGATAACAAAAGAATCCAGAAATGGTTTGAACACACCATTCATCAAACTCATGAAAGCTGCAGGCGCATTTGTTAACCCAAACGACATCACTAGAAACTCGTAGTGCCCATAGCGGCTCCTGAATGCCATTTTTGGTACATCCTCAGGTCTAATCTTTAACTGATGGTAACCTAACCTTAGATCAATTTTAGAGAAAACCGACACTCCTTGCAACTGGTCAAAGAGATCATCAATCCAAGGTAACAGATACTTATTTCGAATGGTGACCCTATTCAACTGTCGATAGTCTATGCACATCCCCATACTACCATCCTTTTTCTTAACAAACAAGACAGGAGCAGCCTACGGGGAAGCACTAGGACGGATGGAACCTTTATTAAGAAGCTCTTGGATTTGAGCTTTAAGCTCTCTCAATTTTACCAGAGCCATACGATAAGGAGGGATGGAGATGGGGCGCGTGCCCAGTTCCAGGTCAATGTAGAAATCTATGTCTCTATCTAGAGGCATACTAGGAAAATCCGTAGGAAATACTTCTCTAAATTCAGGCACTACATGAATAGACTCAATAGAGGGAGACTCGGCATCCACATCCCGAATATGAGCCAAATACGCCAAACACCCCTGCCCCACCAGTTTCCTAGCCTGAATAAAAGATATGACCTTAGCTGGCTTAGGCTTGTACATCCCTTCCCACTCTAACTTTTCCCTACCAGGGATCTCTAGAGTCACAAACTTAGTATTACAATTAAACACAACATAATAGGGGCACAACCAAGTCATGCCTAAGATTATATCAAAGTCAGTCATATCCAAAATAACCAAATCAACCCAAGTCTGAAAATCCATAAACATAATACGACAAGCACGATATACATGGGTGACTATGACAGACTCTCCAACTGGGGTAGAAACATGGATGTGGGCATCAAGTACATCACAAACCGCCTCAAATCCCAAGGAAAAATGAACTGACACATATGAATAAGTAGAATCCGGATCAAACAAAACAGTAGCCATCCGTTCACAGACAAGAATAGTACCTGTGATCACTGCGTCAGAAGACTCT
This sequence comes from Solanum etuberosum, assembly GCA_029582245.1. Classification (NCBI taxonomy): domain Eukaryota; kingdom Viridiplantae; phylum Streptophyta; class Magnoliopsida; order Solanales; family Solanaceae; genus Solanum; species Solanum etuberosum. The sequence continues at coordinate 37,408 of JAJONR010003951.1, read as the reverse complement.
GCCTTGCTCTTGCCTGGAAAGGCATAACACTGAGCCCTGTCATCTTGACGAACAACCTTCTTTCCTGGCTGCACTGATCCTCTACCTACATTACCATTTCCTCGGCCTCACTGATTCCCTCCTCACCCACCTTGTGGACGTCCTTCTGCCATTATTACCATTACTTGTGGGTACCATTGCTCTAGTCTGCTGCTGCGCGGGGTCAAACATGCACGGATGGGGACAATCTCTCCTTATATGCCCAGGTTTACCACAATTGTAACAAATACGGTCAAAAGACGGCCTGCTTCCCGCCGAAGGTGCGGCTCCCTGGCTATCCTGAATAAAATTCTGCTGTGGAGTTCCCGAGTAACTACCTGTAGAAGCGGGCAAGGCTGACTGAATTGGCCGGGCTGCAAGTGTCGGCCTACTTGAAACTCTGGAGTAGGAACCATGGAAGTTACCTATGCTCTTGGGCTTCTTAACCAAGGCCTTGACTTGCCCATCACGTCGAACTCCTTCCACTTTCTTCACAAAATCTGTTACCTCATTAAAACTTTTCCCTGCAGAGGTCATGTGAACAGACAATACCTGTAGTTCGGGGTTCAGTCCTTTGACGAATAGACGAATCCTCTCCTCCTCAGTAGTCACTAATTGTGTAGCATATCTAGACAAATCATGGAACTTAGCCTCATAAGAAGCTACATACATACCCCCCTGCTCCAAAGCCATGAACTCATCCTTTTTGCGATCCCTTAAAGTACGGGGCACATACTTTTCCAAAAACAAAGCATGGAACTATGTCCAAGTGAGTGGGGGCAAGACTGGCGATCTGCATTCCACATAGGCTCTCCACCACTGTTTAGCCTCACCCTGAAGCTGGAAGGTCACAAACTCTACTCCATGCTGCTGTACAATACCCAACTTATGAAGCCTCTCATAACAATCCAAAATGAACACATATGCGTCCTCGCTCTTAGAACCATGGAACACATGCGACTTCAACTTCAGAATCTTAGTTAACATCTCATGCTCATTACCAGTCATCACAGGACCCAATAGGGGACGGAAAAAGGCATCAGTGCCTACTGTTCCACCCACCTTGGAACAGTAATTGGGGGATTGGCTGGAGGTTGAGTCACTTGCACGGTGGGAAGGACTCCAGGGCCGACCAATCCTTTTAGAAACTTCATTATTTATTGAGCTAACATTGGGCCTAAGAGAGGAATACCTGTAGTCTCTGTCTGTGCATTCCCCTCTGGTCCAACTTCCTCCTCGTCTTCGACCTCCACATTCTCTTCTACCTCTTAGTGATGCAAAAAATAGGCCTCTTCTCTGGGAACATTTTCAACTGGGGCTCCACTCCTGGCGGGTACTACCCTTTCTCGACCTCTACCCCTACCTCTTCCTCTACCCCTCCCTCGACCGCAGCCTCTTGCTGCGGGCTCCTCAGCTGGCTCATTGGTGGGGACTATGGGCCTGATGCCATTTTATTGCGTGTTAACCATCTACGGACAGAAGAGTGAAAGAGAATAGAGACCAATTTGGATCACCAGATACCAATTGGAATCAAGTCATAGCACGAAAGGAGAACAAGACAAAGAGATTTCCTAAAGTCCTATAGCCTCTCGAAGAAAAGTACAGACGTCTCCGTACCGTTCCGCAAGACTCTACTAGACTCGTTTTGGTACAATGAGATCAACGAACCTAGGACTCTGATACCAACTTTGTCACGATCCAGACCGTCGTGATTAGCACCCACACTAACCCTCTAGTGGGAGAAGCATTAATACAACCCAACTAAACAACTTGACGAAAAACTAGTCATTTAAAGATACAAAAGCAGGTTTAAATGTCTAAAGAAATATTGAGTTCCCATAAACTTCGAAAGTTTAACAAAAACAACTACGAAAACTATTGCGGAAAACAACTCCTAGAACCAGAAAGTCATTGTACCAAAACTCTAAATTCAACAAGTCTACGAAAAAAGGGCACAACCTCAACCAATCATAAGAAATATCTAAAACACTAGTTTGAGTCCGAAAAGAGTGGACTAAAGAAGGAAGGATCCATGGTAGCCTGGAAGAACTGGCTCACCCTTGAATCCAGGCTCAATCCGTGATCTCCTAGATGAGGTCTATAAGTAGCCTCCTGAAGATGCCCTGTACTCAACAAAGCAAGAGCAAGTACAATATCAGTACAAAACCATAGTGTACTAGTAGGATCACGCGGCCACTCCAGTAAGCGAAACATAGCCAAGCAATTACAACACAGTAAACAAATATATACTGAATACATAGATCAATTATCATTTCAAGAGTAACATATAGTTCCCAATAACAACGACAATTAGACATGAGTGTATAATCACAGTGTTCTTCTCATGGAACCCACACCCAAACTATTAGTGTGTCGGAACGTGATACCCGATCCAATATATGTGTCAGAACGTGACACCTGATCTAATATATGTGTCGGAACGTGACACCTAATCCAGTCAGCACAACCACAATCACAATCACACCCATAATGAACAATGCTCATAGTCATACAATCAAGTAATGGTTCATGGCATGTAATTGTTCATATACATATACTCATTTGCATTAGATTTGATTTACATTTCCTTATTCACATACATGCATTCATAAAATGAAGCAATTAACTGGCATATATCACACAAACAGGAAATCAAACCATCACCTACCTCAAAACCAAGCTTGAATCCTTCTAAGACACTTGAGCCTTCCCTTTCCAGATTCTTTCTGCTTCTTCTTGGTCTAAAACAAGTAATTTAACTCAAGGATCAGTAAACAAGGCCTAATTTACCTGGATAATAAACAATCTAAAAATCCATGGCCAACCCAAGATCCTATTGTTCAATTAGGGCTTTTCCCACCATTAACTTCAGGCCAAAACCCTCCCCCAATGATAATTACCTAATATTCTAAGGTCTACAAATCAAATTACGGATTAGGAGAGTAAAAATCTTACCTTTTGCGCTAGAAGTCGTGGGAATCTATCAAGAAATAGCCTTGGGTCATCTCTTATCTCGCAAGAATGAAGGTTTGCAGAAAATAACGAATTCGGGGTTTTTCCCCGATTTAAGTCGCGACTGTCCCCCATAGCGGAACCCAACCCGTCACAGCTACCCCGCCTTGGCGGAACTAACCCCACCCTGGCGGCTTGTACGGAGACAAAGAGTCGGAATTTGAGTTCCAAACTCTCATTTAGCAACATACCTTCAAACCTTGACGTTCTAAAACTACCCCTTCACGCTAAGATCAGTTTCGGGAGTTCTACTTTCCCAAATTCAATTCCTTAAAGCCATACAGGCTCCTTAACGTCTTGGCTATCTACTCATGTGATCAAATTCATAATTAAATTCCCCATTCACTACCAGATTTCCCTAGAACTTACGTGACTCAGATTTCATCCAAATTTGGACTAGGCTAGAAATTTCCAAGTCACTATTCAAAAGTTTTCTGGCCCCAATTCTTTCCCCACTAGCTTTTCCATAACGACGGAAACAAGTCATTACAGTAAGGGATCAGTTGGGTTTGTATGTAGGGAGGACTGGCTATTATAAAGCTAAGTGCAAGGTAATGATTCAGTTCATGGATAATTGAAATTTGAAAGTCTCTAGATTATGGGACTATGCTAACATTATTATTAAGACAAATCCAGAAAGTTTTTGTTAGGTTAGGACAAACAAGGATACAATACCTAGAATGAACTTGTTTATGTATTATTATGTGAGTTTTCATGCTCTTGAATGGGATTTATATGTGAGTACTGTAGATCTATTAATAGTGAAACTATTTTCTCTTCATTAGTAATTTAATATTGGGATTAGTTTTGATGTGATTAATGCATTTTATTTTGTTTGCACAATCGATTTACTCTAATAGAATTTCATTGTTTATGAGTAATTTATTCAATCTTCCTATAGATGATGGTGTTCTACATACCATATATGTAGGTGTAATTTTTCAATACCTGATGTAGAAATAGCTGGGAAGAGAAAACAGAACTGAGTTACCGATCATGTTTCTTTATAGTACTTCAAACTTAGTGAGAGATAATTTATCTAAATTCTTTTTGGGCATATTGATTTTTTATTGTTATGAATAAGTTTCTGATTCTATTTCTCTGTAGATTGTCACAGAAAAATAGTCTATTGAGCTTTGATTTTTGGTTGGTTGGCGGCTCATGGAATAAGTTTTACCAAAGCTCATGGAGCATATTTTTATTCTATGTACGACAAACTTGTTGGTCTTGTTAGCATCTAAGTATGTACTGTAATACAAGTCTAGATCATTATACTTCTTGTTGTACCATTTTGCTACTAGCTACCAATAAAAACTTGTCAGATAAGTGATTTTACTTACATTTAGCATGTAAATAATATATAAACGACAGTATTAAAAAAAGACAGTTCTTTACCGTAAATGAAGTTCCATAAGCACAATCAGTGTTCTCAATATATCCTTGATAATATTCTGGATATCATTGAAACTGCTGACAAATTAAATGATAAAATTTGAAAGAATTTTGTTAGTTGGAGAAAAAGGTATACATGAATGTAAGTTTTGGGTCCTGGATCGCCTATATGGATCGACCCGACCCCACCCGAAGTTGTTATCTATAAAAAAAGAGATAAGTGTTAATTTAAAAATAGGGGTGGAACAGTTCAAAACTTTATTTTTAAAGAGACACTTTATGCTCTTTAGGAAAAAGTAAGAAGGCAGAGAAAAACTGAACACAATATTCTTCTAAGAAAAAGACACCAACAAAAAGATATTTAGTTTGTGAATCATTTACCTTGTTTCCTTGAGATTCAAGTTTGGCTTGGAGCAATTCTTCAAAGAAAAAGATTTCGTTCATCTTTCGCTGTCAATAACATGTACATAAATCTCGTTCCTGTTATGAAAATTTCTACAATGGTATCAGAGCATGGTTAATTTTTCCAATATATTTCTGATCCTTGATTTTTTGAAACTATCGAAAAAATTTAAATAAGTTTGAACGTTGATATTGATGTTTGTAGATTGCAGAGATTTATTCAGTTTTCACATGTTAGAGATAACCTTCATACTGAATATGTGTTTGTTTTTATTTTTTTCTCGCTTCTCTATTTTTTTTGGTGAAGAAGAAGTGTTCTGATAAAGAATGATTAGTGAGAATGAAAAAAAGAGTAATATGTTATTAATTAAATGGTTTTATTTTACTCTGTTGAAAAATCATGTATGATTAATTGGCCAATTGAATAAATCCTGCCAATTTCATCTTCAAAGTAGCATCAAAATACTGCAATTTGTTTTTTATTTTTGTGTAAATAAAAAATAAAAAGGAAGAGAATTTTAGGGGGACAGAAACTGTGTAGTTGAAAAGGTCAAAGAATTTTTTTTTAATTTTTTTTTTCCTTTCTTCTTGTATATATATATATATATATATATATAAAAGGAAGAGAATTGTAGGGGGACAAAAACTGTGTAGTTGAAAAGGTCAAAGCAAAGTTTTTTTAAAATATTTTTTCTTCGTGTCTATAAAAATAAAGGAAAAGAGGAAGAAACTAAATGTGTGCCCAAAAAGTAGTGGACACTTTATTGTTTTTGTCCTTTTCTGTCACAAGGAAGGTGGGCCCCTTTTATTTTGTTTTATTTTTTTGTCCTTTTTTTTTGTTAAGTATTAAGAAAAAATATAGTCCACTATTTATAATAAAGTGTACTCCTATTTTTTTAATAAAGTACTTTGTATTTTTTTCTTGAGAATCATGAAGTATAAAAAAAAAGGGACAATGGATGTATAGTACAACTTTATGTTAATGAAGTATTTATTTTATTTACTTTAACATAAGTTATCTTCTTGATTAAATAAAGAAAAATGACCAATTATTTTGACTAGATTATGTTTTAAATTATGTGTATTAAAATTGGTCATGATAAATTCGGTTAGTCCTTACATTACTTAAGCATTTACCTGTCTTCTATGAGAAATTTGTGACATACGTTGTCGCATTAAATGGTATTAACCATATTTCCGTTTTGTTCTCATTTCAGATATGGCTAAACGGAAACATGCACAAATTACTCCAAGCGGAAGTTCTCAAAGTTGAGCAAAGGGACAAGGTAGAAGAGCAAAGCGCCATAACACATATTTTTAAGGGTGTGAAATCATACAGATTGGTGTCCCAAGGGCGACACAAAATCTGTCAAGGAACCACAGGGCCATTTGAAGGGAAAAAGAATTTTTTTTTATAGAGTTTGAGTCTTTGAAGATGTCCCCTAATATTTCAGCACATGATTTTATTCACCTTTTTGAAATAAAATGGGCAGATTTGGTTGATTATAAGGAAATTTCAGATTGGAGAGCCTTAGCTTATTTAACAGAAACTCTTCGTGAACCTTGGGGTAGTAGATTGACTGATATTTATCATGATACTTGGCCCAATCAACCTTTTAGGGTGTATATTTGTTGTCTTGAAGACTTGTGGGAGGATTTTAGTCTTTTAATTACTTGTAATTTTTTATTGCTTAGTTGATTTTCAAGATATGAAATACGTAATTCATTTGTTCTTAATTTATGTTATTAGACTTAAAAATCCTTTTATCAAAGTCTTCAATATAATAATTATACACATTAAGAAATTAGATTTGAATTTTGGTTAAATATTTAGTTAGTAGATAATGATTGGATGCATATGTTTCGTTTCGATTTTACATTATGTAACACCCCGTATGCTAGAAAGACCAGATTGTAGAAAATCAGAAGTTGCAGGTGCTACTAACGGGGTCCACCCACGGACCGTAGGGTGATCCACGGACCATAGGTGGGGCCCGTGGTTCTCCACCTACAACCCCTCCACAGAAATCCAGAAAAGATCCAGCCAAGGCATGACCCATGGCCGGACCCCACGGATCGTGGTCCAGGTCCGTGGATCTTGACCCTCAGCAGCCGCTCCCAGACGCCGAACGACAGCTGACCAGGACGGACCGTCGGTCCATCCAAGGTCCGTCGGTGGACCCGACAACTTTTAAGTCAGGGGTCATTCGATCTTTTTCCCAATGCGTTGGACACCTAAACTATGTCATTTAACCCCTAAACTACGTAGTTTTTGTCAGTTTTAGCCTAGTAACTTAATAAGAACCTACCCTAATTAATCATTCACCAAAAAATTCATGGATCTTAGAGAAAAACAAGAGAGAAAACTCGAGCAGCCCTCTCCAAGAACGCAATAAGTTTTCCTCAGTTCCAGCCCTAAAATCGAAAGATTTCTCTGAGGAATTCGTCACCAGGTATGTGGGATTTCACTAATGGGTTCCTTTCACCCATTAGGTCCCTAGAATTTAGTCAGATTCTTGATTCCCTTCATATTATCTAGACATATGGTTTCTTGAATGTTAGAAATTATTGTGATTTAGTTGTTAGAATATTCCTAATCCGATTTTCATGTTGTTGAACATATTTGCTTAATTCCTTGTATGAAATTCAGAATCCTAGTTGTGTAGATTCATTCAGTTCATGAATTACACTATCTAGGACAGATAAACAAATATACATGCCTCAGTTTCCAACTGTTTCATTATGAGTACATTAATGTTGCATCTTAAGTTTGAGCTATCCAGTATAATTCAGTTGTGTTTTAGTGTACATATATTCAGTTAGGAGTAGGCTTAGACCGAGTTGGACTAGGGTCAGTCACCCTCATAGTCCCAGAACTACGTGCCCTCATAGGTTTGTAAGTCCCCTCTGTGGGCATCATAGTTAGTGATCTCGCCAGTCATGCCTCTATACCCTTGGCAAGGTATATTGGGTCCTCTCGATGGGGCATATACATCGGACTCCACATTTAGCTCATGTGGTTTTATGTCGGATATCAGTAGCTCCCACATTCAGATTCTAGTGCATTTGACCAGGTTCCCAGTTATATTTTAGTATTCAGTTTCAGCATGTTATGTACTTGGTCATTGCATTCAGTTCAGTCCATTTCAGTATATCTCAGTATTTTCCATCATGTTCAGACTATATTATTGATCAGTATGCTTTATTCATTTATGTATATATTGTTCACCTTTATCCTATCCTGCATGCTCAGTACCCTTCAAGTACTGACGCATACTCTGCGCTACATCTTCTCGTGATGTAGGTTCAGGTCCTCGGCATTCAGATCACGCATAGATCGGTTCCCAATCTCAAGTTCAGCAGTATCAGTGGTGAGTCCTCAATCTTCGAGGACGATACACATGTTTTCTATTACTTTCAGTCTTTCAATTTCAGGTTTTCTAGAGTTAGCTAGGGGCATGTCCTAGCATCTCTTGTCAGTTAGAGGCTTTTATTCAAACATAGTTAGATTTAGTTTTAGATTTGAGTTTGTTCTTTCAGGTGTTATTAAACTCATAGTTTATATATTCAGACAGTATTGAGTATTCCCCATTATTTCAATTAATTATGTTTTTAGCTTCCGTACAGTATTCGTTTAAGTATTCTTATGATATACCAGCTCATGGTTAGCTTAGGGTCACTCATGATCCTAGGTTCTATGTTTACGTCAAGGGGGTAGCCTCGGGGAGTGACAAACTTGGTATCAGAGCCTTAGGTTCAAGAGTCCTAGGATGTCTGAAAAGCCACACTAAGTAGAGTCCTTGTTATGGGTGTGAAGTGCACCACATCTAATGAGAAGGAGGCTATGAAGTGTTATAGAAAAACTTCACTTTCTTGCTATTCTTATCGTGCATGGGTATGATCTACTTCTAACTCATCGTTATACATTTCAGATCATGCCTTCTCATAGAGCTTACCAAAGGAATGCTAATGCACGCAATGCTAATGTAGCTCCTCCAATCCCAAATCAGGAAGTTTCGAATGCAGAGTTTCAGAATGCGATTCAACTTTTGGCTCAGAGTGTGACTAACCAGAACAATCAGCAGGCCCCAGTTCCTACCAATCCTATTAATGGGTCAACAACAGCCAGGGTTTGAGATTTCATTCGGATGAATCCATCGGAGTTTCTAGGGTCGCAGGTTGGTGAGGACCCCAGAGTTTCATTGATAAGGTCAAAAAGATCTTTGGAGTGATCCAGGTAACTGGGAATGAAAGGGTAGAGTTAGCATCCTACCAGCTCAAGGATGTAGCTCATATTTGGTTTACTCATTGGAAGGAAAATAGGGGAACTGATGCAGCTTCTGTGACTTGGGAATGCTTTACTGGAGCTTTTCTGGACAGGTTCTTCCCGACAGAGTTGAGGGAGATAAGGCTCAGGAATTCATGAATTTGAGGCAAGGTACAATGTATGTCCAAGAGTACGGACTCAAGTTCACCCAACTCTCTAGGTATGCTCCCTATATGGTTGTTGATTCGAGGGCTCAAATGTCTAAATTTCTGTATGGTGTGTCCGATTTAGTGAAGACAGAGTGCAGGAATGCTATGTTTTAGAGAAGATGAACATCTCTAGGATCATGACTCATGCTCAGCAGGTTGAGGGAAATAAGCTTAGGGAAATGGCTAAGGATAACAAGAAGGATAGGACAGGTAACTATGAGTACTCTTAGCCGAACTCGGGTGGTGGAAATTGTGCATAGTTTCAGCAGAAATTTTCAGCTCCAGCACCTTCAACTTCTAGTGCTCCATCCCCCAGGTTTCAGAACTCGGTATGGTCATTATGAATTTGTAGTTATGTATTTTGGACTAACCAATGCTCCTGCAGCTTTCATGGAGTTGATGAACAATGTGTTCAAGCAGTATTTGGACTTGTTGGTTATCGTCTTTATTGATGATATCCTCATTTACTCTAGGAATGAGGAAGTACATGTGACTCATTTGAGGGTTGTCCTGCAAACTCTTAAAGATTGCCAGTTATTCGCTAAGTTTAGCAAATGTGAGTTTTGGTTGCGATCTGTTGCTTTCCTTGGTCATATAGTAACTAGCGAAGGAATCCGAGTGGATTCTCAGAAAATAGAAGTAGTGAAACAATAGCCCAGACCCACCTCTCCTACAGATATCAGAAGTTTCTTGGGTTTGGCTGGTTATTACAGAAGGTTTGTGGAAGGATTTTCATCCATAGCTTCTCCATTGACTAAGTTCACTCAAAAGAAGGTTAAGTTTCAATGGTTAGATGAGTGTGAGAAGAGCTTCTCAGAACTGAAAACTAGGTTGAATACAACTCTTGTTTTGACTCTACCAGAGGGTTCAGATGGTTATGTGATCTATTGTGATGCATCCCGAGTCGGCCTAAGTTGTGTGTTGATGCAGCGAGGTAAGGTTATAGCTTATGCTTCTAGACAACTTATGGTGCATGACAAGAACTATCCAACTCATGACCTCGAGCTTGCAGCTGTAGTATTTTCCCTAACGATTTGGAGACATTACTTGTATGGTGTTCACGTAGATGTGTTCACAGACCATAAAAGCCTTCAGTATGTTTTCACCCAGAAAGAGTTGAATCTATGCCAGAGGAGATGACTTGAATTCCTCAAGGACTATGATATGAATGTGCTTTACCATCCAGGTAATGCCAATGTAGTAGCTGATGCTCTTAACAGACTATTTATGGGTAGTGTAGTGCATGTTGAGAAAGAAAGGAAAGAATTAGCAAAAGATGTTCACCGGCTTGGTCGCTTAGGAGTTGGTCTTACAGACTCGTCAGATGGGGGAGTAATAGTTCAGAATGGGTTAGAATCTTCATTGGTAGCGTAGGTTAAGGAAAAGCAAGACAGTGATCCGATATTGCTTCAATTGAAGGGTGTAGTTCATCAGCAGAAAGTTGAGGTTTTCTCCCAAGGGGGAGATATTGTGCTTCGCCACCAGGGTCGTTTATGTGTTCCTAAGGTGGGTGAGTTGAGACAACAGATCCTTACAGAATCCCATATTTCCAGGTATTCTATTCATCCAGGTGCCACCAAGATGTACCATGATCAAACTTTGTGGCCAAGTGCCCTAATTGTCAACATGTGAAGGTTATTCATCAGAAACTAGGAGGTATGACTCAAGAGATCAACATTCCTACATGGAAGTGGGAAGTGATCAACATGGACTTCATTACAGGTTTACCTTGTACTCGAAGACAACATGATTCCATTTGGGTAATAGTAGACAGTGTTACTAAGTTCACTCACTTTTTGGTTGTTAAGACTACAAATTCGACGGAGGACTACGCCAAGCTTTATATTAATGAGATAGTTAGATTGCATGGGGTTCCTTTGTCCATCATTTTAGATAGAGGTCCTCAGTTTACCTCTTATTTCTGGAAGTCGTTCCAGAAAGATCTTGGTACCTAGGTAAATCTCAGCACAACATTTCATCCGCAGATGGATGGTCAGGAAGAACGTACCATTCAGACCTTAGAGGACATATTGAGAGCTTGTGTTACTGACTTCAAGGGTAGTTGGGATGATCACCTACCTCTCATAGAGTTCGCCTACAACAATAGTCATCATTCCAGTATTCAGATGGCCCCTTATGAGGCATTGTATGGGCGTAGATGTAGATCTCCACTTGGTTGGTTTGAAGTAGGTGAAGCAGCCATGATAGGGCCAGATTTGCTTCATGAGGCCATGGAAAAAGTTCAGCTCATCAGAGATAGACTTAAGACATCCCAGAGTCGCTAGAAGTCCTATGCACATGTTAGGAGAAGGGACTTGGAGTTCCAAATTGATGATTGGGTTTTCTTGAAAGTGTCACCTATGAAGGGGGTGATGAGATTTGGTAAGAAAGGGAAGCTCAGCCCTAGATATATAGGTCCTTACAAGATCTTGAAAAGGATTGGTAAAGTGGCTTATGAGTAAGAATTGCCAGCAGAACTAGCAGCAGTCCATCCAGTCTTTCACATTTCCTTGTTGAAGAAATGTGTGGTTGATCCAACATCTATAGTGCCATTAGAAAGTGTGGCTGTGAAGGATAGTCTCACTTATGAAGAGGTGTCAGTTGAAATTCTTGATCATCAGGTTCGAAGGTTGAGAAACAAAGAAGTCGCTTCAGTTAAGGTTTTGTGGAGAAGTCAGTCTGTAGAGGGAGCTACTTGGGAAGCATAAGCAGCCATGAAGGCCAAGTATCCTCATCTCTTTCCATCCGATTCCATTCCAGCTTGAGGTAAAAGTTCCTCTCCAGTCTCAGTATCATGTTCCTTCAGTTATACTTGCATTTTCAGCGTATTTGCATGTTCTTGGAACTTAGTTTTGTTAGATTTCTGTACTTAGTGGTAGGGATTGCAGCTCTTTTCCTCCATATTCAACTAGTTTAGTCTTCATTCGAGGAAGAATGGTCCCAAGGGGGAGATAATGTAATACCCCGTATGCTAGAAAGACTAGATTGCAGAAAATCAGAAGTTACAGGTGCTACCAATGGGGATCACCCATGGACCGTAGGATGACCCACGGACCGTAGGTGGGGCCCATGGTTCGCCACCTGCAGCCCCTCCCCAGAAACCCAGAAAATATCCAGCCAAGGCACAACCCATAGCCGAACCGACAGACCGTAAGTAAGACCACGTGTCGTGGTCCAGGTCCATGGATCGTGACCTTCAGTAGCCGCTCCCAAACGCCGAACGACGGCTGACCAGGACGGGCTGTTGGTCCATCCACAGTACGTCGATCAGGCCCGTCGGTGGCCCCGACAACTTTTAAGTCAAGGGTCGTTCGGTCTTTTCCCCTATGCGTTGGACACCTAAACTACATCGTTTAACCCCTAAACTACGTAGTTTTGGTCAATTTTAGCCTAGTAACTTAATCAGAACCTACCCTAATCAATCATTCACCAAATAATTCATCGATCTTAGAGAAAAACAAGAGAGAAAAACAAGAGAGAAAAGTCGAGAAGCCCTCTCCAAGAATGCAACAAGTTTTCCTCAGTTCCAGCCCCAAAATCGAAAGATTTCTCCGTGGAATTCATCACCAGGTATGTGGGATTTCACGAGTGGGTTCCTTTTACCCATTAGATCTCCATAATTCAGTCAGATTCTTGATTCCCTTCATATTATCTAGACATAGGGTTTCTTGAATGTTTGAAATTGTTGTGATTTAGTTGTTAGAATATTCCTAATCAGATTTTCATGTTGTTGAACATTGTTGCTTAATTCCTTGTATGAAATTCAGAGCCCTAGTTGTGTAGATTTGTTTGGTTCATGAATTACACTATCTAGGACAGATAAACAAATATACATGCCAAGTTTCCAAATGTTTCATTATCAGTATATTAATGTTGCATTTTTAGTTAGTATGTCAGAACAGTGAGCTATCCAGTATATTTCAATTGTGTTGTAGTATACATATATTCAGTTGGGATTAGGCTTAGACCGAGTTGGACTAGGGTCAGTCACCCTCATAGTCCCAGAACTACGTGCCCCTGTAGGTTTGTAAGTCCCCTCTGTGGGTATCATATTTAGTGATCACGCCAGTCATGCCTCTATACCCTTGGCAAGGTATATTGGGTCCTCTCGATAGGGCGTATACATCGGACTCCGCATTTAGCTCATGTGATTTTATGTCGATTATTAGTAACTCCCACAGTCAGATTCTAGTGCATTTTACCAGGTTCCCAGTTACATTTCAGTATTCAGTTTTAGCATGTTATATACTTGGTCATTGCATTCAGTTCAGTCCATTTCAGTATATCTCAGTATTTTCCATCCTGTTCAGACTATATTATTGATCAGTATGATTTATTCAGTTATGTATATATTGTTCAGCTTTATCCTATCCTGTATGCTCAGTACCCTTCAAGAACTGACGCATACTCTGCGCTACATCTTCTCGTGATGTAGGTTCAGGTTCTCGGCATTAAGATCACGCATAGATCAGTTCTCGATCTCCAGTTCAGCAGTATCAGTGGTGAGTCCTCATTCTTCGAGGCCGATAGACATGTTTTCTATTACTTTCAGTCTTTCAGTTTCAGGTTTGCTAAAGTTAGCTTGGGGCATGTCCCAGCATCTCTAGTCATTTAGAGGCTTTTATTCAGACATAGTTAGATTTAGTTTTAGATTTGAGTTTGTTCTTTCAGTTGTTATTAAACTCATAGTTTATATATTCAGACAGTATTAGGTATTCCCCATCATTTCAGTTAATTATGTTTTTAGCTTCCGCACAGTATTCGTTTAAGTATGCTTATGATATGCCAGCTCAGGGTTAGCTTAGGGTCACTCGTAATCAAAGGTTCTATATTTACGTCAAGGGGGTAGCCTCAGGGAGTGACACATTAAATATGAAATCTTTATGAGAATTAATTTTCTTGAATGTCTATGTCGCATGCATAATTAATAAAAATTCTTGCCTTATTATATCTCGTGACAGATATGGGATCAAAAAGTATCATTGCTGACTTAAAAAAAGGTGAAAAACCTAACGGTGACAATTACAACATCTGAAGTCGTAAAATATGGTATGTACTGGAAGAGCAAAATGCTTTGGAAGGTATAAATCATGTTTTGAATCAACCAGAAGAGGGTAATACTGCACAACACATAAGGGATCTTGAAGCTTACAGAGCTTGGAAAAAAGCTAACTCCACTGCACGTGGAATAATAGTTAGTTCTGTGGTTGATGACCTCATACATGAATGTGAGAAATTCCTTACTGCTCATGCTATGTGGGCACATCTGCGAGAAACGTATGTGAGTACGTTTTTATCCCACCGCCGACAGTTGACTATCAAATTTGACACTTACAAAAAGCGTCATGATCAGAATATCAAACAACACCTTAGGGTGATGTCAAACTTGATAGCTCAACTCAAGAGTGCTGGACATGTTCTTTCAGATGAGCAACAAGTTCAGGAAGTTATTTGGTCTCTTCCCAATAATTGGGAACATTTGACGGTTAACTTGACTCATAATTATAGCATCAAAACTTTTTCTGATGTTGCCCGTCATGTTGAACTTGAAGATGAGTGCTTGGTGCTACTAAAGCTGCCTCTAATGCCTTTGTGGCAGAGTCAACTGGTATAAAATCTTCAACCTTCAAGCGCAAGAAGAATTGGAAAAGGAAAGGGAAAGACAAAGAGACTGAAGAAGGACCCTCTAAGAAAAAGAAGAAGCCAAATTCCAAAAAAGGAAAACTTTTTTTCAAGAAGAGAGACAAGAGTAAAATGAAGTGCTATAATTGCCAAGTACTGGGGTATTTTTCTTGTGAATGTACCGAGCCCGAAAAGGTAGCAGTTGTAAGCGTATCTCTAAGTGCTATATATGTTTCTATCACTTCTTTACTAACTGAATCTTATCCTATGTGGATTGTAGAATTAGGATCCACCGACCACGTGAGTCGATATATAGAGGCGTTTGTGGAGTTTCGTCGAGTTTCATCTAAATCAAGGTGGATCTACGTAGGAAATAATGCTAGGCTAGAAGTCAAAGGTATAGACACTTGCAAGGTGGACTTGCGTGGTGGTTGTTCCTTGATGTTGCATGATGTCCTATATGCTCCAGAAATTCGATGAAACTTAGTGTCTGTTCTTTTAGACGTTGGTTTTGATTTGTTTTTTAGTCATAATGGTGTTAGAATAACACTAGATAATGTTCTATATGGATTTGGACTATGTTATGATCGTTTTATCGTTTTATATTGTAATCCTTCAACTTTTGACTATTATGTTGACCATTCTGTAATGGCATGTTATTCAAGTAACGATGATATTGATGTTATTACATGGCATGCAAGATTAGGTCACATAGAGCAAGATTGAATGAATAGGTTGGAAAAGCAAGCGCATTTAGGTTCTTTCACCAAAATTGATATGCCGACTTGTAAAAATTGTCTTGCTGGAAAGATTACGCGTAAACCATTTGGGAAGGCTAAGAGATATGAGTTCCCACTTCAATTAATTCATTCTGATATTTGTGGTCTAATGAATGTAAGGGCAAGGTTTGGTGCTACATACTTCATTACATTTATTGATGATTTCACGCGCTTTGGTTATGTGTATTTGATTTCTCATAAATCTGGAGCTCTTGAGTGCTTTAAAATATATATGAATGAATTTGAAAATCAATTAGATAAAAGCATAAAGGCTTTAAGAACTGACTGAGGACGTGAATATTTATCAAAACAATTTGAAGAATTATGTACTGAAAAGGGTATTATCAAATAGTTAACTACCCTTTATATACCTCAACAAAATGGAATAGCTGAAAGAAGGAGTAGAATATTATTGGACATGACAAGATCAATGATGGCGTAGACAAATTGGTCTATCTCTTTCTGGGGAAATGCATTATTGACTGCGACTTACATATTGAACAAAGTGCCTTCTAAATCAGTGTCTTCACTCCTTATGAACTTTGGACTGGTCATAAAATAAACCTGAATGATCTACAACTGTGGAGTTGTGGAACATATATAAAAGATCGTTTTGGTGAGTTTGGTAAACTAAATCCTAAAGGAAAGAAATGTATCTTTATAAGTTACTCTGAACGCTCTAAAGGGTATGTGCTTATTGATTAATTGGAGGATGGAAGTATTACTGAAATTGTATCACGAGATGTCAGATTTTTGGAAAATAATTTTCCCAAAAAGGGTGAAATAGATGAAGTTGAGCCTCTGTACGAAATGTTGAATTCAGAAGACCAGGTAATATTGTCAGACATACTTGATGATTCAATGGATCAAGAAAGGATCCCTGGTCCAAGTGGGAGTTATGAATCCCAAAATCATATAGAAGAATCTGAACTTCAAATACGTAAGAGTACAAGAAAAGGTGTACCTAAATGATCTTATGAGATTGATGATTATGTTTTCTTGGTATCTCCTATAGAATCGGATGAACCTAATTCTGTAACTGAGGCCTTATCGAGCCCTAAAAGGGATGAATGGTTAAAAGCGATGAAAGAAGAATTAGAGTTCATGAAAACCAACAAAGTCTGGGATCTAGTTGACCTTCCTAAGGAACGTAAAGCTATTGGAAATAAATGGATTCTCAAAGTTAAAAAAAATAGGATGGGTCGATAGAAAGACAAAAGCATGATTGGTGGCAAAAGGTTTTACTCAAGAAGTTGGAATAGACTATGCGGAAACTTTTTCACCAGTTGTGAAGTTTACCTCCATACGATTACTTTTAGCTATTGTTGCACGTTTAGATCTAGAATTACACCAAATGGATGTGAAGACCACTTTTCTCAACGGAGAATTAAACGAGGAAATCTACATGGAACAACCAGTATGTTTTATTGTTAAAGGCCAAGAAAAGAAAGTTTGTAAATTAAAAAGATCAATTTATAGCCTAAAGCAATCTTTAAGGCAGTGGTACCTGAGATTTCATAAGGAGGTGATGTCATTTGATTCCACCATGATCGATGAAGATCATTGCATCTATGTGAAAAAGTCCAGTGGAAATTTTGTAATTCTTTCTCTTTACGTAGATGGTATTTTATTAGCTGGAAATACTTTGGAGTATGTGAAAACTGTCAAGTCGTGGCTTTCAAAATTATTTGATATGAAAGATATGGGTGAAGTAGACTATATATTGGGTGTTAAGAATTTTTGAGTTTATCTCAAGAAACTTATATAAAGAAAATATTGGAAGGTTTTCGAATGAATAGTTGCAAATCCATGGATACTCCAGTAGCAAGGGGTGAAACTTTAAGCCTTGAAATGTGTCCAAAGACTGAAAAAGAAAAGGAAGACATGTCTCGAGTTCCTTATTCTAGTGTTGTCGGGAGTTTGATGTATGCTATGATGTGTACTCGCCCATACATTTGCTATGTCGTGAGTCTAGTTAGCAGGTATCAATCCAATCCTGGAAGAGATCATTGGAAAGAAGTAAAGATAATATTCTGATACCTGAAGGGAACTACAAATTATACACTGTGTTATAGTGGATCTGATTCATTCATAAGAGGTTATACAAATGCTGATTGGGCTGGTGACCAGAATGATAGAAAATAAACATCCAGTTATGCTTTCTTACTAAATGGTGGCGCTATTTCATGGAAAAGTAAGAAGCACACTTGCACAGCTCTTTCAACTATGGAATCTGAATTCGTGGCTTGTGCGTCTGTAGTACAAGAAGTTGTGTAGTTAAAGAGATTCTTTGAGCATTTGAGTATTGCAAAGAATTCAAAGGGTCCCATGATTCTATAATGTGATAGTCAAGCGGCCATCACATACATGAAGGATCCTAAGAATCACAACAAGACCAAACACATTGACATCAAGTATAACTTTGTGAGAGACGTAGTGACAAGTGGAGAAATAACTTTGCAATACATTTCTACACGTGAAATGATAGCTGATCCTTTTATGAAGGCCATCTCTAGGGACTTGTTTTAAAAAATGTTAAGACTCTAGGTTTGCATAGAATTTGATGATATTTCAATATTGTAAAATAACTTGATTGTTGTAATATTCTCTCCTATATAATACTATTGAATTTATGTTCAAATGCAATATGCATGTGATATTTTGTAAGAAATAAAGTGTGTCGAACAAGTCACGAGATTGGCTCTCTCACACGAGCAATCGCTTCTTACATCGAGAAACGTGAAGAGATGAGTTTCACCACCAGATTATGACTTGTTTTGTGAGCCAGAAAAATGTTTCTCTAAGAAAATGAGTTTAAGGATCACTGAAGAGAGAAACTAGGGTTAAACATCTCTAGGTGTTTAGACCAGGGTCTGTACGATGTGGGATAATTGGAAGAATGACATACATACACTTTTAGAAGGTAAAAACATCGTAGCACGTGTTTCATACCACGTGTGTCAAGCGATCAATGGGTCAATGAAAAAATGGTTCCCTGCTTCTTCATTGTGTGAGGCCTTAAAAAGTTAAAATGACTTTTCAATAAAATACCCTTTAACATTTTGCTATTTCATGAAAATTCAATCGATGTTGCTACTTTAGAATGTTACTAATAGCAATGAATGATTCAGCAATGCAGTGCATGTCTAGGAAAGCAGTTGAATTAGAAGAGATAGATTCAAGTAGAAAGGAAAGATGATTAATTAAATAATAAACTTGTATACACAAGCTGGCTATTGCACTAACCATATTGGTATAGAGTGTAATTATGTGTATAAAGTTAAGCATGAACTCGAGTTAATTTCCTTAAGAGGATGAGGGATCAAATAAGTAACTACTGAAGTAGTGAATGAAATCTAGGCTATTGTGAGTAATAGTATTCTCATATAAGTATTGAATTCCTTCCACATGTGATTGGATTCCTATGTGGGGCTTGTAAAACTTTAAGGGTAAGCTCTTGATGCTCACAGGTCGCACGAACAATTTATCATATAAATTGTGTGTCTAGTTGATGTTGTGTTGGCTTGTGTCTTGTCCACCATGTGCGAAGTGGGAGATGTAAGTTTTGGGTCGTGGATCATGCCGACCCGACCCGATCCGAAGTTGTTATCTTTAAAAAAAAAGAGAAGTGTTAATTTAAAAATAGGAGTGGGAACAGTTACATAGTAACTGGTCCAACGTACACAAACAATTATTTTAAAGAGAGGCTTTACGCTCTTTAGAAAAAAATAAGAAGGCAGAGAAAAACTGAACAAAATATTCTTCTCAAAAAAAGACACCAACAAAAAGATATTTAGTTTGTGAATCATTTACCTTGTTTCCTTGAGATTCAAGTTTGGCTTGGAGCAATTCTTCAAAGAAAAGGATTTCGCTGATCTTTCGCTGTCAATAACAGGTACAGAAATCTCATTCCTATTATGAAAAATTCTACAATGAAAAATAAGTCAATTAACATAAGTTATTATAATTTTTTTTACCATTGTATGAGCCTTGTAAGATATTGTTGTACCTTTCTGCTTAGCTTAGGCATTATAATTTGAATTGCACATGAAATTTTAGAAGTTATAACAACAATAACTCACAATGGTATTAATATGCATTGTGTAAAGTAAAATTGCATCGTTTTCTTTCTCTTAAATTTCATACTTTTCATTTACCTTTTTTTTCTTCTGAGATGAAACTTTTTTGGTTTTCGGAGAAGAGACTTTTTTGGTCGTTTGAGTAACTTCATGTCACGATCCGAGTCTACACACTGGACGTGGCCGGCACTCGAGAACCATTGTTGGTCCCCAAGCGAACCCTCATCCTGGCTGACTACAAGCGGAAGACTAACTCAAGCATACATAAGCTTAGAACTGAATTAAATTCAATAAACTCAAATACTCAACTTTAAAATAATCTGAACAATATTCAATAGATGAACTCAGAGTTTGTAAAAATAACTCAAAGAAGATACATTGAAAACTACTCAACTTTTTCTATCTATGAAGCCTCTACTATTACAGAAGGATATCAGGACAAGACCCACAATATCTCAAAACTACTAGCTGTAAGATAGAGGTGAAGTCCTCCGGAATATAAGAAGGCTCACCAAAGCTGACTGGAACTGCAAGTGGTATCAACAGAGCTTCTGTTGATGACCTTTAATACCTGTATCTGCATCATAAAAGATGCAGGACAAATGGCATCAATACATGGAATGTACGAGCATGTTAGGGGAATTCTAAAGCATAAACATAAGCTTGAACTGATGGAAAAGAAACATACTTACCTCTTCTCAACTCACTCAACTCAACTCAACTCAACTCAACTCAACTCAACTCAACTCAACTCAAAGAAACATAGTTCAACTCAACTTAGAGAAAATAGGGCTCAACTCAATATTAAGATACTCAACTCAATGAAACATAGTTCAACTGAACTCAGAGAAATAGGGCTCAACTCAATAATAAGATACTCAACTCAGTGAAACATAGTCAACTCAACTCAAAGAAATAGGGCTCAACTCAATAATAAGATACTCAACTCAGTGAAATATAATTCAACTCAGCTCAGAGAAATAGGGCTCAAATCAATAATAAGATACTCAACTCAGTGAAATATAGTTCAACTCAACTCAGTGAAATAGCGCTCAACTCAATAATAAGATACTCAACTCTGGATACTCAAGGATAAAGTGACAATAAAAGATGCAATATATGGAAAGCTTTAAAACAATAGATAGCAACTTAATTGTATGTAAAAAATACAATAATAACTCATTTGTATGTAAAAATACAATATAAACTCTGTTTGGGAGAGTCTCTAACCGACAACCATCACTATGAGCTATGTGATGATACAACGTCTCGCCCACGCTGCCAGAACTGTCCTATACCTTGCCGGGGTATAGAACTCCTCAACTAAGTGGATCCACTAGTCTATGCTTAAAAGCAATGAAGGAATTATCTAAAAAGTATGACCCTTTCTGCCCACGTTGGCTACATGGTTTATAGGGGCTGTGAGTTGTATGAACTCTCCCCCATATCGGTGGTAAATACAACTCCCAAAAATATAACCTAGCTCATATGTTTTTTTTTAAAAACATTTCCTCATCCTCAACTTTGAGATTATTACTCAAAAGATTTTCTCTTAAAAGAGATAGTACTCAAAACTCCTCATGAACTCTTTCGAAAATCGGTGTTTCCTCTCTTCTTAAATGTAAAAATATTTACTCTTGGGAATACTTAGTTCCCATATATCATTTTATAAAAAATGAAACTTGACGCTACTCGTCCTCATACTCATTTACTCAAGCCTTTAAACAATTTATAAATAATTGTAAAAGACTTCAAAAAATCGGGTTCATACCGAATTATGGACGTGAGCGACTCAATTCAAGGTTTTCCATAACCATACATAGAACTCAATACTCGGAAATGAACTGTAACACCTCGCTATTTGAAAGGACAAGAATTAGTAAGAAAACCGTTTTTGGAAATAATCCAATTTGGAAAGTTTGACAAAGTTAATCAAAGTATGAGTTTTGGGTCAACTTCAAATGACCAAAAATCCTAGAACAAGATGATTTAGGTGGGCTACAAGATACTGTAGGAAAGGTCTTTTAATTATCTTTCCAATGCCACCAAGTTTGCTCAATTTCAAGTTTGTATGAGGGAGATAGGCCCATTTGAAGTCGGGCTGTGCGGATAAGGAACGTCAAAATTGGATTTTAGAAGGGTATTATGGTCTTTTCACTATCCAATTAATTAATTTCATTTTTGGTAATTAAGTTGGGGTCTAAACTGAATTGGTTCAGTTTACGCTTCATAAAATTAAGTTAGGGTTTTGAGAGAAGTGACAAGAAGAGGAGAAAAGAGGAGAAGAATCAAGGATTCGTCGCGTTCTTAAATTTAAGCTTGTGGATTTCGCCAATGTGAGATCACATAGTATTGGTTTGGTTCACCCATGTGCCAATCATGATTTAATTCAGTGAAATTATGTTCTTGAAAGTATAGAAATTGAGTTCTTGATGGATTGTGTTGAAGTTTCTATTGGGTTCTTGATTGTTGAAGTTGTTGAGAAGTTCTTGAGTTAGATTCATGAAAGTTGATGTTGTTATGAGTAGATTCTTGCATATTTTGGTTATGTATTCGAATCTAAGTGTTTAAGGAAGGAACCAATTGAAACTAGAGGGTTTAGAGTTGAAAAATGAGCAAGAAAATTCAGGGATTTCTGGGCAGGGGCTTGGGGCGCCGCGCCACTCAGAGAGCCCCACATAAGTGCCTGAAGTTTGGGCTCTGGGGCGCCGCGCCATTCAGAGCGCCCCAACCCAGCTTCCGAAGTTTGTGCTTTGGCGCCCGACGCCACTGAGAGCGCCAGGGATGCCAGGTCTTCTACCCTTTCCCACTTCTTTCCGTTTGAGTTCCCTTGAAACGTACCAATGTTTTCTAGTTGATTTCTACACTCTAAGGTACGTCTTAACATCATGATATCATCCATAAATATGAATCATAACCTTGAATTCATAAATTCAAATTCAAGGAAAGTTAAGAGCCAAGTCTAGAGAGTTCCTAGAGTCTTTTCTAAAGTCTTTTACCAATGCTTTAAACTTGTTTTATGACTTGAATTTTGAGTTGGGTAAAGAGTAAAGAGTGAAGTTCATGTTTTCAAAAAAGTATATGGGGACTATGTATTCCCAATGAGCAAGTGTTTTCATATTTAAACAAGAAAGGAAACACCGATTTCCAATAGAGCCTTTGAGCTAGTTTTTCAGTAAAGAGTAAATGCTTTCACAACTAAGCAAAGAGAGGGAACACTGATTTCCTAGAGAGCCTTTGTGCTAGTTTTTGAGTAATTATCTCAAACCATAGAACGAGTTATGATTTTAAACAAATGAGCTAGTTATATTTTGGGAGTAGTGTTGATTACCGATATGGGGGATAGTTCAGACAACTCACAGCCCCCATAAGCCATATAGCCATCATGGGTAGAAAAGGGTCATACTTTTTAGATGATTTCTTAGTGCTTTTTAGCATAGACTAGACGATCCACTTAGTAGTTAGGTTCTATACCCCCGGCAAGGTATAGGACGGCCCTGGCAGCGTGAGGTAAAATGATGCATCATCACATAGTTCTTAAGTGATGGTTGTCGGTTAGAGAACCTCCCACAGTTATATTTTATATTCTTATATACACAGAGTTTATTTGTATTTTCACATACAAACAGAGTTTAAATTGTATCCTTGCATACAAACTGAGTTATCATTGTATTTCTAAATACACTAAGTTGTTATCCATGTTTTAAAAGCTTTTCTTTGTATCTCATCTATATTATTGCTTTATATTGAAATGAGTTAAGTTGAGTTGAGTTGAGACCAGGTGTGTTCCTTCAGTTCCTTTCAATATTGTATCTTGTTTTAGTATTCCCCTCGCATGCTCGTACATATAATGTACTGATGCCCGTTGGCCTGCATCTTTTTATGATGCTGATTCAGGTAACCAGGATCAGCACCCAACGCTTCATTGATCCAGTTGAGCATTCAGAGTCCTGTGTTGAGCCTCCTTGCTTTTCGTAGGATCCCTTTTATTTCTTTATCAGTTAGTTCATTAGGATGTCGTGGTTCTTATCCCGACGTCCATCTCAATTGTTAGAGGCTTCATAGACAATTAGTTGATGTTAGTTCATGAGTCTTTACTTTTGCTTTTCAGTTATGTTGAGACTTGAGTTGCCATTTCGGCCAGTTGAATGTTGATCTTTAAAAACATTCTAAGTTATTTATTGACACAGTTTAGTTATGATTGTATTTTAATACTTTATTTTATCATGAGTAAGTCTTCCGCTAAGAGTTAAGCCAGGCCAAGGGTTCACTTGGGGCCAACAATGGTTCTCGAGTACCAGTCCACCCAGGGTGTAGGCTCGTGGCATGACAAACTTGGTGTCAGAGCAAAGAGTTCAAGAGTCCTAGGGAGTCTATGAAACCGTGTCTGTAAAGTCCTAGTTATCGGTGTGAAGCGCGCCACATCAATAATTAGGAGGCTGCAATATTTTAGGAACTATCTCACTTCTTTCATACTCATTTCGTGCGATAGTGTATCTCTATAAAAGTCTCTTTCTAACTCATGCTTGCGCGTGTCTTTCAGATCATGCATCCAGGAAGAGCTGTCAGAGGTCGTCCTGCTAGGAGAAATGTTGAACCATAGGATCAAGGGGTACCTAATGCACCAGAAGTGCAACCCCAAGGAGAGGTCACCAATGCTGAATTCCGTTAAGCTATCTGGATGTTAAGTCAAGCTGTGACCTATCAAGTTGGATAGAGAGAGAATCGACATGAAGTGGCTGATACTTCAAGGATCCGTGAGTTCTTAAGGATGAATCTTCGAAGCTTGACTGGTTCAAGTGTCACTGAGGATCTAGAAAACTTTGTTGAAGAGATTTAGAAGGTTTTTGAGATTATGGATGTTGCTGATGCTGAGAGGGTGGAGCTAGTTGCATACCAAATGAAGGGTGTCGCTAAAATATGGTTTGATCAGTGGAAAAAGAATAGAGCTGAAGGTGCACCACTTGTGAGTTGGGCTTTGTTTGAAGAGGCCTTCTTGGGGCATTTCTTTACCCGTGAACTGAGAGAAGCCAAGGTACGAGAATTCCTTACTCTTAAGCAGCAATCTATGAGTGTTTATGAGTACAGTTTGAAAGTCACCTAACTTTCCAGCTATGCTCCGGAGATGGTTGCTGACATGAGAGGCAGGATGAGTTTGTTTGTTATTGGGTTGTCTCGTCTGTCAAGTAAGAAAGGCAAAGCAGCTATGCTGATAGGGGATATGGACATAGCAAGGCTAATGATCCATGTGCAACAAGTTGAGGAGGATAAGCTGAGGGATAGAGAAGAGTTTAAGAATAAGAGGGCTAAGACATCTGAGAATGAGTCCGGGCAGCAAAAGAGTAATGTTAACCGGTCTTCCTTCCAACAAAAACCATAGGGACCTGCTCCATCATCTGCTAGTGCACCTGCACCAAGAAACAGAGGTGAGTTCCAAATTCAGAATTCCCAGAATTTCAAAGCTAGACCTGCACATTCTTAGGGTAGTGTGGCACAGGGGGGTACTAAGACTTCAGCATGTGCTAAGTGTGGTAGGAGCCACTCAGGGGTGTGTCGTGATGGCTCCACTGGTTACTTCAAGTGTGGTCAGAATGGTCATTTCATGAGAGAGTGACCTAAGAACATGCAGGGTAATGGTAATGGAGGAAATAGAGCCCAGTCTTCTTCAGTTGCTCCACCAGACAGAGCTGCACCTAGCGGAGCTACTTCAGGGGCAGGCGGAGGATCAAACCGTCTTTATGCTATCACTAGTAGCCAAGAGTAAGAGGATTCACAGGATGTTGTCACTGGTATGATCCAAGTCTTTAACTTTGATGTTTATGCTTTGCTAGATCCAGGAGCGAGTCTATCTTTTGTGACTCCTTATGTTGTGATGAATTTTGATGTTCTTCCTGAGAAACTTCTTGAGCCCTTTAGTATTTCCACAACTGTTGGTGAGTCTATTTTAGCAGAGAGAGTCTATCATAATTGTATGATTTCCGTCAATCACAAGAGTACCATGGCTGACTTAGTGGAGTTAGATATGGTAGATTTTGATGTCATTCTAAGTATGGACTGGCTTCATGCCTGTTATGCATAATAGATTGTAGAACTTGAGTAGTCAAGTTCCAGTTTCCCAGTGAACCAGTTATAGAGTGGAAGAGTAGTTCAGCAGTGCCTAAGGGTCATTTTATTTCGTACCTTAAGGTGAGGAAGTTAGTTTCCAAGGGGTGTGTCTATCACTTAGTCCGAGTTAATGAATCTAGTGTTGAGATACCTCCTATTCAGTCAGTTCTAGTAGTAAAAGAGTTTCCAGAAGTTTTTCCAGATGATCTTCCCGGAGTCCCTCCTGAGAGAAATAAACTTCGGTATAGATATTCTTTCCGATACTCGTCCTATATCTATTCCGCCATATAGAATGGCACCAGCACAGTTGAAAGAGTTGAATGAGCAGTTGAAAGATTTCCTAGAGAAATGTTTTATTTGACCAAGTGTCTCACCTTGGGGCACTCCGGTCCTAATTATGAGAAAGAAAGATGGTTCTCTTAGAATGTGTATAGATTACCGCCAGTTGAACAAGGTTACTATGAAGAATAAGTATCCTCTTCAGAGAATTGATGATCTTTTCGATTAACTTCAGGGTGCCACTTGTTTTTCTAAGATAGACCTCAGATCTGGCTATAATCAGTTGGAAGTATGAGAAAGTGATATCCCTATGACAACTTTCAGGACACCTTATGGTCATTATGAGTTCCTAGTTATGTCCTTTGGTTTGACCAATGCTCCTGCAGCATTCATGGACCTTATGAACAAAGTATTCAAGCCTTATTTAGATATGTTTGTTATCATATTCGTTGATGACATTCTAATTTATTCGAGGAATGAGGAAGATCATGCTAGTCATCTCAGAATAGTTCTCCAAACTTTAAAGGATAAAGAGTTATATGCTAAGTTTTCTAAATGTGAATTTTTGCTTGAGTTTGTGGCATTCTTAGGCCATATTGTTTCCGGTGATGGAATTAGAGTTGATATTCAAAAAATAGAGGCAGTAAAGAATTGTCCTAGACCCACATCTCCAACTGACATTAGGAGTTTCTTGGGATTGGCTGGCTATTATAAAAGTTCTGTCGAGGTATTTTCATCTATTTCATCTCCTTTGACTAAGTTGACTCAGAAAACAGTAAAGTTTCAATGGTCTGACGCTTGTGAGAAAAGTTTTCAGAAATTGAAAAAGAGGTTGACTACTGCCCCAGTATTAACCTTACCAGAAGGTACGCAAGGTTTGTTGTATATTGTGATGTGTCTAGAGTTGGTTTGGGTTGTGTGTTAATGCAGAATGACAAAGTTATAGCTTATGCCTCCAGATAGCTTAAGGTTCACGAGAGGAATTATCCAACCCACGATTTAGAATTGGCTTCCGTAGTATTTGCTTTGAAAATATGGTGTCATTATGTTTATGGTATTCACGTAGATGTGTTCACCGATCACAAGAGTCTTCAGTATGTGTTTAGTCAAAAAGAGCTTAATCTCAGACAAAGAAGGTGGTTAGAGTTACTCAAGAATTATGACATGAGTATTCTTTATCACCCAGGTAAGGCTAATATTGTTACAGATGCCTTGAGTATATTGTTTATGGATAATACCACCCATTTTGAGAAAGATAAGAAAGAGTTAGCAAAAGAGGTGCACAGACTTGCACAATTAGGAGTCCGACTAATGAATTCCACTGAATGAGGAGTAGTGGTGATGAATGAGGCTGAATCATCATTAGTGTCAGAAGTGAAAGAGAAACAGGACCAAGATCCTATTCTGCTTGAATAGAAGGCAAATGTTCATAAGAAAAAAGTAATGGCTGTTGAACAAGGGGGAGATGGTGTATTGAGGTATCAAGGTAAGCTGTGTGTACCAAGGGTGGATGAACTCCAAGAGAGGATCATTGAGGAAGCTCATAGCTCTAAATATTCTATCCATCTGGGTTCCACAAAGATGTATCATGATTTGAGAGAAGTATATTGGTGGAATAGTATGAAGAAAGGTGTTGCTGAGTTCGTTGCTAAATGCCAGAATTCTCAACAAGTTAAGGTAGAGCACTAAAGGCCCGGTAGTATGGCTCAGAATATAGAACTTCTGGAATGGAAGTGGGAGATGATCAATATGGATTTCATCACAGGTTTACCACGGTCTCGCAGGAAGCATGATTAGATTTGGGTGATTGTTGATAGAATGACTAAATCAGCCCATTTATTGCCAGTAAAGACTACCCATTCAGCAGAAGATTATGCTAAGTTATATATTCAAGAGGTAGTCAGACTTCATGGAGTTCCAGTTTCCATTATTTCAGATAGAGGTGCACAATTTACTGCACAGTTTTGGAAGTCATTCCAGAAAGGCTTGGGTTCAAAGGTGAAGTTGAGTACTGCTTTTCATCCTCAGATGGATGGTCAAGCAGAGCGCACTATTCAAACCTTAGAAGATATGTTGAGGGCATGTGTGATTGATTTCAAAGGTAATTGGGATGATCACCTACCTCTCACTGAGTTTGCTTACAACAATAATTATCATTCTAGCATCCAGATGGCTCCTTATGAAGCTCTGTATGGGAGAAGATGCAGATCTCCTATTGGATGGTTTGAAGTTGGTGAAGCTGGGTTGATAGGACCAAACTTAGTTCATCAAACTGTGGAGAAAGTGAGAGTTATTCAAGAAAGGTTGAAAACAACGCATAGTCGATATAAATCCTACATTGATGTTAGGAGAAGGGACTTAGAGTTTGAAT
Organism: Solanum etuberosum; assembly: GCA_029582245.1. Taxonomy (NCBI): domain Eukaryota; kingdom Viridiplantae; phylum Streptophyta; class Magnoliopsida; order Solanales; family Solanaceae; genus Solanum; species Solanum etuberosum. The sequence goes on along the minus strand of JAJONR010003951.1, from coordinate 8,873 downwards.
TAGTTGATTGGGTATATTTGAAGATTTCACCCATAAAGGGTGTAATGAGATTTGGTAAGAAGGAAAAACTTAGTCCCCGGTGTATTGGTCCGTACAGAATATCCAAGAGGATTGGTAATGTAGCTTATGAGTTAGAGCTACCCCAAGAGTTAGCAGCGGTTCATTCAGTGTTCCACATCTCTATGTTGAAAAAGTGGGCGATCCTTAACTAATTATACCAACTGAAGATATTGGTATCAAGGATAACTTGTCTTATGAGGAGATTCCTGTTCAAATTCTAGACCGCCAGGTTCGTAAGTTGAGAACCAAGGAAGTAGCATCAGTCAAAGTTCTGTGGAGAAATCAATTTGTTAAGGAGCTACTTGGGAAGCTGAGGAGGATATAAAAAAGAGATATCCACATCTCTTTGAGCCCAAAAAAATTCCAGATCAAGGTACTAATTCTCTTCTTAGTTGTAACACCCCGTATCCTAGACATACCAGATTCCAGATTTGAGAAGCTACAGGTGCCACCGACGGGCACCACCGACGGACCGTTGGGTGACCCACGGTCTGTCCTGGTGGTCCGTGGTTCACCACTTGGAGCCCCTCCTAGAAAAAAAGCCAAGAAAATAATTCAAAGTCCAGACCTACGCTAGGACATACGGACGGCAGGTCAGACCATGGTCCGTGGTCCAGGGACATAGGTCGAACCCCAGAATGTCAACTCCCAGAACTCCAAAAATTCAGCTAACGCACGACCCACGACCATGACCCACAGACCGTAGGTCAGACCACGGACTGTGGTCCAGGTCCGTGGATCGTGGCCTTCAGGTCCAAGCCCTAGAACCCCATCGATGGTTGACTAGCATGGACCATGGGTCAGTCCACGGACCGTCGGTGGCCCCGACAGCAGTTAAGTTAGGGGTCTTTTTGTCTTTTCCTTATGCATTGGACCCCTAAACTACGTCGTTTAACCCCTAAACTACGTAGTTTTTTGTCATTTTAAGTCTAGTAACTTAATTAGAACTTACCCTAGTCAATTCATTCTCCAAAATTTAGCAAACTCAGAGGAAAGGAGGAGAACGAGTCGACCGAACCCCTTTCCAAGAACGCAACAAGGTTTCATCAGTTTCAGCCTTGAAATCGAAAGATTTCTCCGTGGAATTCATCACCAGGTATGTGGGATTTCACTAGTGGGTTCCTTTCACCCATTAGGTCCGTAGAATTCAGTCAGATTCTTGATTGCCTTGATATTATCTAGACCTACGGTTTCTAGAATTTCAGCAGATCATTATGAATTAGTTACTTTAATGTTCCTAATAAGATTATCATGATTTTAGTATCGTTTTACGTAGGTGCTTTCACAAACTCAGAACCCTAGCTATGTAGTTCCTTTAGTTCATGAATTACACATGTTAGGTCTGTTATTTCAGATATACATGGCCCAATTACGAATGTTTCATTATCAGTACATTAATGTTGGATTCTCAGATTTTGCATGTCAGTATTTTGAGTTATCCAGTATTACAGAAACTCAGTCATAATGTGTTATTCACATAATCAGTTGGGAGTAGACTTAATACCGAGTCGGACTAGGGTTCAGCGTACCCGAATAGTCCCAGAACTACGTGCCCCGTAGGATGTAAGTCCCCTCTGTGGGCATCATTTAAGTGATCACACCTGTCATGCCTCTATACCTCTGGCAGGGTATATTGGGTCCTCTCGATGGGGTGTATACATCGGACTCCACATTTATCTCATGTGGTTTTATGTCGGTTATTAGTAGCTCCCTTACAGTCAGATTCTATTGCATTGACCATGTTATCAGTCACAGTTCAGATTTCAGTTTCAACATGTTATAAACTTGGTCAGTGCATTCAGTTAGTTCATGTTTAGTATTGTCAGTATAGTACCATGCTTATATCATATCATTGCTCATATATATGCTTTGTTCAGTTATGTTATTATTCAGCTTTACTCTATCATGCATGCTCAGTACCTTTTAAGTACTGACGCATATTCTGTGCTACATCTTCTCGTGATGTAGGTTCAGGTCCTCAGCATTCAGATCATGCATAGATCGATTCCCGATCTCCAGTTCAGCAGCATCAGTGGTGAGTCCTCATTCTTCGAGGATGATTGACATGATTATCCTTCTACTTTCAGTCTTTAGTTTCAGCTTTTGCTAAAGTTAGCTGGGGCATGTCCCAGTATTTCTAGTCAGTTAGAGGCTTTATTTCATAAATAGTTAGATTATGTTTTAGCTGGGAGTTTGATATTTCATTTGTCGTTAAACTCTCAAATTATATATTCAAACTTAGAATGGGTATCCCCCATCACTTCAGTTTATCTCATGCTTAAGCTTCCGCATAAAATTATCTCATTTCAGTTATCATAGTATGCTTATGTTATGCCAGCAGGGTTAGCTTGGGGTCACTCGTGATCCTAGGTCCCGTGTCCTCATCCAGAGGGTAGCTCGGGGCGTGACAAACTTGGTATCAGAGCATTAGGTTTATGTGTCCTAGGATGTCTGAAAAGCCGCACTAAGTATAATCCTTTTCATGGGTGTGAAGTGCACCACATCTAATGAGAGGGAGGCTACGAAGTGTTTTTGGAAAAAAATTCACTTTCTTGATATTTTTATCGTGCGTTGGTATGATCTCTCTCTAACTCATCGTTATGCGTTTCAGATCATGCCTCCTCGTAGAGCTTACGCCAGGAATGCGAATGCCAGGAACGCAAAGGCAGCTCTTCCAGTCCCAGATCAGGATGTTTCGAATGCAAAATTTCAGAATGCTATCCAACTTTTGGCTCAAAGTGTGACTAACCAGAACAACCAGCAGGTTCCAGCTCCTACAAATTCTAATGTTGGGTCAGTTGCAACTAGAGTTCGTGATTTTGTTAGGATGAATCTGCCTGAGTTCTTAGGATCGCAGATTGGTGAGGATCCCCAAAATTTCATCGATGAGGTCAAGAAGATCTTTGAAGTGATACAGGTAACTGGTAATGATAGGGTTGAGTTGGCATCCTATCAGCTTAAGGATGTAGCTCATATCTGGTATACTCAATTGAAAGAGAACACGGGTACATATGCAACTCTTATCACTTGGGAATGCTTTAGTGAGACTTTTCTGGACAGGTTCTTCCCAAGAGAGTTGATGGAGGCAAGAGCTCAGGAGTTTATGAATTTGAGGCAAGGTAACATGACAATCCAAGAATATGGACTCAAGTTCACCCAACTCTCCAGGTATGCTCCTCACATGATTGCCGATTCCAGGGCTCAAATGAAAAAGTTTCTGTATGGAGTGTCAGACTTAGTGAAAACAGAGTGTAGAAATGCTATGTTGCTGGAAAATATGAACATCTTTAGGCTCATGACTCATGCTCAGCAGGTTGAAGGAGATAAGCTTAGAGAACAGGCTAAGGAGAACAAAAAGGCTAGGACAGGCAGCTATGAGTATTCTCAACAGAAATCGGGTGGTGGAAATCGCTCTCAGTTCCAGCAGAATTCTTCAGCCCCAGCACCTTCATCAGCTAGTGTTCTAACCTCCAGGTTCCGACAGGATCAGAAAGGTAGGGAATAAGGCTCTAAGTCTCAGGGGAGTGTTTCAGGTACCAAAACCTACCCAACTTGTCCTAAGTTTGGTAAGAACTATCCGGGCGAGTGTCTTGCAGGAAAGGAAGGATGTTTTGGGTGTGGTCAGACTGGTCACAGGTGGAGAGATTGTCCTTCTTCTAAACAGGGTCAAGGAGGTAATAATGGTATGACTCAGTCCACAACTTCAGCAGCACCCGCAGGTCGCCCGACTCAGCAGGGTAACTCATCTGGTACATGTGGTGGCCAGCGCCAAAACATGTTGTATACTCTTCAGGCTCGCCAGAATTAGGAAGACTCTCCTGATGTGGTCACTGGTAAGTTACGAGTTTTTAACTTAGATGTTTATGCTTTGTTAGATCCAGGGGCTACTCTTTCCTTTGTAACTCCTTATATAGCAGTCAACTTCAATGTTAGTCCATAAACTCTCTCAGAACCCTTCTTAGTCTCTACTCCAGTTAGTGAACCAGTTATAGCTAGACGGGTATATAGAAATTACCCTGTCACAGTATCTCAGAAAGTCACCTCAGCAGATCTTGTAGAGTTAGAAATGGTACACTTTGATATCATTCTAGGCATGGATTGGTTATATTCCTATTATGCCTCAGTCGATTGTAGAACTAGGATTGTTCATTTTTAGTTTCCAAACGAACCAATCTTAGAATGGAAGGGTAGTAGCTTAGCGCCTATGGGTCGATTCATTTCTTACCTTAAGGCCAAAAAGATGATCTCTAAGGGTTATATCTATCATCTAGTTTGGGTTTAGGATTCAAGCTCTGAAATTCCAACTCTTGAGTCAGTTCCAGTAGTTAATGAGTTCCCAGAAGTGTTTCCAGAAGATCTTTCCAGAGTTCCTCCCGAAAGGGAAATCAACTTTGGAATTGATCTCCTTCAAGATACCCAGCCTATTTCTATTCCTCCTTACAGAATGGCTCTAGCTGAGCCTAAGGAATTGAAAGAGCAGTTGAAAGACCTTTTAGATAAGGGCTTCATCAGACCTAGTATTTTGCCATGGGGTGCACCAGTGTTGTTTGTGAAAAAGAAAGATGGTTCTCTCAGAATAAGTATCCCATCCCTAGGATTGATGACTTGTTTGACCAACTTCAGGGTGCTAGTCATTTTTCAAAGATAGACCTCAGATCCGGTTATCATCAGCTCAGAGTAAGAGATAGTGACATTCCAAAAACAGCCTTCATAACTCGGTATGTTCATTATGAATTTGTAGTTATGTCATATGTACTAACCAATGCTCCTACAACTTTCATGGATTTAATGAACAGGGTATTCAAGCAGTATTTGGACTTGTTTGTTATCGTCTTTATTGATGATATCCTCATTTACTCTAGGGATGAGGAAGAACATGCTACTCATTTGAGAGTTGTTCTGCAAACTCTCAAAGATCACCAGTTGTTTGCTAAGTTTAGCAAATGTGAGTTTTGGTTACAATCAGTTGGTTTCCTTGGGCATATAGTATCTAGCGAAGGGATCCGAGTACATTCTCAGAAAATAGAAGCAGTAAAAGAATGGCCCAGGCCTACCTCTCATACAGACATCAGAAGTTTCTTGGGTCTAGCAGGTTATTACAGAAGGTTCGTGGAAGGATTTTCATCCATAGCTTCTCCATTGACTAAGTTGACTCAGAAGAAGGTTAAGTTTCAATGGTCAGATGATTGTGAGAATAGCTTCGCAGAATTGAAAACTAGGTTGACTACAGGTCCAGTTTTGACTCTACTAGAGGGTTCAGACAATTATGTTATCTATTGTGATGCGTCCAGAGTCGGCCTAGGTTATGTGTTGATGCAGCGAAGTAAGGTTATATCTTATGCTTCTAGACATCTTAAGGTGCATGAGAAGATTATCCGACTCATAACCTCGAACTTGCAGTAGTGGTGTTTGCACTTAAGATTTGGAGACATTAATTGTATGGTGTTCACGTAGATGTGTTAACAGACCATAAAAGCCTTCAGTATGTGTTCACCCAGAAAGAGTTGAATCTTCACTAAAGGAGATGGCTTGAATTCCTCAAGGACTATGAAATGAGTGTGCTTTACCATCCTGCTAAGGCCATTATAGTAGCAGATGCCCTTAGCAGATGCCCTTAGCAGCCACAAAGCTTCCTGAAAGCTAATTAGAGAGAAGTGATCTCAGAATGGACCAAAACGACAAAGCTTCCTGAAAGCTAAGTGGATTTCTTCACTTTGTCTCTTTTTCTGATGATGATGTAATGTTATTTCTTTATGAAAAGAGAAAGAGACAGTATCTCATGAATATATTGAAGATGTTGTATTTTAGACATCTTTTTTGTTTTACTAATTTTCTTTCTTTTCTTTACTTTTTTAATTTGGCAGGAACATCAAACAAGTTTCATTGAACATACACATATCAGTGAGAGGAAAACTCACCAATGCACCAAAACAATAAAATAATCATGAAGGAGAGAAAGATAACAAGCAACAGAAAAAAAATAACAAAAAAAACAAAGCTCTCATAAAGCTAATTTACAGATGAGGAGTAGAGATCTCATAATGAACAAAAAATTCGCCGACTCCTTCACTCTATCTCTTTTTCTTATGATGATGGAATGTTATTTATTCATGAAAAGAGAAAGAGACAGTATCTCATGATCCTTTTGAAGATATTGATGTAAGAAGAAAAATTATGTAATAATCATTTTTCTTTAAAAATAAAAGACTTTTGAAAGGATTTTGCAGTATAATTCCTTCTACAAGAAAATATATATTGAGAGAAAAAAATCATTTTGATTGAGAATCTTATAGAAAGAATGATAAGTGGTTCAAGGGCAAGAAGAATTATTTAGAGAGAAAATCATTTTTTTATGGAATTCCTATTAAATATGGAGGGAATAAGGAGAAATGTATATTCTAATTCCGTTTTTTCCCCTTAAAAATGTTTTTTTTTTAATTTTCCTTATATATCTTTAATGAAAGTTTGTTTTATTTTCTTTTATATATATATATATATATATATATATGACGTGACATTTTTAGTCCTAAATTTTATTTATATTTTTGTAGGTTTTTTTTAAAAAAAAATTAAATATTTTTTAAAATTTTAAAAGATTAAAAATTTCACTTTCAAATTTTATTGAATATCAAAGGTGACCATATTTAATTCCTTCATCATCAATCATTCTATTTATTTATTTTGACTTCCTTACCTTAATTTGATCATTACTCTCATTCATATCAATTCCTTAAATCACTTTATTTTTTTGTTTTAAATTTATTTATTTATTACAAGAAATTACATATTGTACCTTGGTAAAAATTGTATATATATTTTTTACGAAATTTGATTGTTATTATTTTTTTGAATTTTGCTCATCTCATTTGCTATATGTTATAATAAAGTTAAAATAGAAAAGGATGACACCCTTTTTACTTCAGATATTTCTTTATTTTTAACAAATATTTTTATTTTATTTTTAAAAGACAGAAAATTTCACTTTCAAATTTTATTGAATATCAAAGGTAACCATATTTAATTTCATTCATCATCAATCATTCTAATTTTATTTTACTTCCTTACCTTAATTTGATCATTACTCTCATTTAAATCATTTTCTTAAATCACTTTTTTTTTTACTTTTTTTGTTTTTAATTTATTTATTTATTACAAGAAATTAGTTATTATAACTTGGTAAAAATTGTATGTCTATTTTTTACGAAATTTGATTATTATTTTTTTGAATTTAGATAATTTATTTTGCTATATGTTATAATAAAGTTAAAATTAGAAAAGGATGACACCCTTTTTACTTCAAATTTTTATCAGATATTTTTTTACATTTTCTCTTATATTTTCTTAAAATAATTACTAAAAATTGTGTCTAGAGGTTTATTTAGTTATTTATTTTTCTAATTCTTTTTTTTTTTTGGATTTTTCCTAATTCTTAAAAGACTGAAAATTTTACCTTAAAATTTTACATAATATCAACAATGACCATATTTAAATCCTTTCATCATTGATGCTATTAATTTTTAATATTTTCTTTCCTTAATATCATCATTAATGTTATTTATATCATTTCCTTAAATCACTTATTTCCTTTCTTTGTACTTTTTATTTATTTATTCATTTCAATGATTAATTGTTATAACTTTATAAGAATTGCATGTTTTATATATAAATAAAATTTGATTTTTTCATTTATTTCTAATTCCCTTTTTTTCAGAAAAATATTTTTTTCCTTATCTATCTTTAATTAAAGTTTGTTTTATTTTCTTTTATAAATCTTTATTTGAAATTTGTTGTATTTTCTTTAATATATGTTTAATTAAAGTTTATATTCTTAAAATAATTTATATATATGACGTGACATTTTCTAAGCCCTAAAATGTAACGACCCGAACCATCGTTACTTATGAAGGACAAAATGACGTGAGTAACCGAGCCCCACTGTCCCGCAAGAGCGGGGTGAGGCCGTTACGGCGGCGGTGCCCCGGCGGGATGGGAGTGCCAGAGCGGGATGGCCAGAGGCAGAACTTAATGACGCGAATTCTTATTTTCTCATTTTTTCCCAAGTGCCAAAAAGAGGAGAGGATCACCCCAGAAACCCTCGAAAGGCTGCTCTAGGCTTGGGAAGGAAGGAGAATCAGATTTCTAGCGCAAGGTTGACGATAACTCGCTGATTCCCAGCCAAATCCACCGTCTCGTTGTCCGGAAGCCAGGATTGGAGCTACAATCCCTCTCCAGCTGCTTGGCGCCTAGGTAGGCTAGGTTTACTTACTTTAGTAGTCGTAAATTTGTGCTAACTGCGTAGTATATTGCTAATTGACGGTATAAATCATGTTTAGGCCTTTGGGCACAGAAAAGGGACGGTTGTGCATTTACTCCTAGTTGTTAAATATAAGGTGTACCGTGGGAGAGGGGAAAGCCTCGTCTTGCAAACTAGGGTAGGTGATGGTTTGACTTCCTGTTGTGTTATATATGCCTATTAATTGCTCTATTGTATGCATGCATATATGTGGATAGGGAAATATGAATCGAATCTAATAAAATGAATATGAATGAATAATTACATGCCATTAATTGCTACTTGATTGTGTGACTATGTGCACAGTTCATTATGGGTGTGATTGTGACTGTGGTTGTACTGACTGGACCGGGTGTCACGTTTCGACACATATATTGGATCGGGTGTCACGTTTCGACACATATTGTAACACCCCAAAAAAATTTGAGCTAAGATTCGAACCATCCTTCGTTGTGAGTAGGATTTTACCGAGGAATTTAAAATTTCTTAAGTGTTAAGGTCACTAGATGTAGCACCTTGA
>JAJONR010003950.1:0-53455 GCA_029582245.1 Solanum etuberosum | reverse complement strand
GTTCGTAATACACCTCAAAACCTTAAAGTATGTCCAAACCCTTGCTGTCCCAACACCAAAGTATGATATGCTATGAAATCGATAAAACAAATTATACCATGATGACGAGCTCAACGCGTAGAACAACTTTCGTCAAGGACTTAAGTCAGAAAATATATAATTTGGTTGATCCTAGAAGTGGGTTTTCTAAATTTTCTGGTTATTTTTTGGAAAAAAATGAAGAAAAGTCGAAGAAGAAGATATATAAAGAGTTCCACTGACCTAGGGGACCCACCTCACGTGCCTTCTTGCGCAGTCTCACGAAATCTTGAATATCTCTCTATTCTGAAGTCGTATGAACGAACGGTTCGATGCGTTGGAAATTAGACTCGTAGACCTTCGATTTGCTGGGTTGTAGGCCCCATAACAATTTATAGATTGGGAGAAAACCTCCGAGACATTTGACCTAAATTTCAGAGAAATATTTTAAAAGGAACTTACGATAACTTTCGCCAACTTTTATTTTGCAACTTACCTAACTTAAAAACTTAAGATACAACCCTTGAACACTTAAAATATGACATACGACATAATTCTTAATTCATTACTCACCCTCTTTGTTTTTCCAATAAGGTACGAGTTAAATTAGTGTTCCGAAAAGTCGGGGTGTTACAGTTTTCCTATAGTACATCGCATTTGTGGAAGATAAATACAAATAGCTATACTATATATAGTGTGTCGAATTCCAATTGAATTGGGTTCATGTTATTTTGGCATAGAAAAAATAGCAAAAAATTTCTCCACCTAAATTATGCTCATGATATAATATTATATATTGTCGGTGCCTTTGAACTATTCTTTTAAGTTTCAAGTATCAACCAGTGACTTTAAAGAAATAAAATAAAATAAAAAGTAATACAAGTTATTGAATTCCCCAAATATAATGAACTTTAACTTCTCAAATGAAATAGGAGATATAAATTATGCCAGTGTCAATCCCTCGAACTTATTATACATTATTTTCAGCTACTAATTGTGTTTTTTTCAACATCTCAAAAATATTTAAATTATTTTTATTTATTTGTTCTTTAATTATTGTTATTAAACTTTGAGTAACTTTCCTACTTATTTGACTGGTTTTATTGTGCTCTACGTGAGTGATATAAAACCGCACTACTAAATGAGGACTCAACGAGAACTTGTTTGAGCACAATCCTTGTCCAATCATTTAAGAACATAGCATCAATGTGATCACGGATAGGCTCCAGGGTATTGACCTGGAAAGACAACAAAAGTGTAGAGTTAACCCTAACTGGCCTGCCAGGGGAGAGTAGGAAATTCACATCTTACAAGACTGAGGATAAGAGTAACCCTGTGGTGGATAAGGCTAACGCGGATATTCTGAAGCTGATGAGTAAGGTGTAGGATAAGTAGTCGATTGAGGGGGATAAGGAGATGCTGGATGATATGTTGGTGAATGGGGTGGGACTTTGGGATAAGGAAATAGTGGATAATATGGTGAAGGAGGCGAGGCTGTGGAATATGAAGATGGTGTTGGATAGCCAGCAGGTGGTGGGTGAGAAGCTGCATGTAGTGGAGCTTCCAAATATGGATATGATTCTTGTCACGATCCGAGTCTACACCTTGGACGTGGTCGGCACTCGAGAACCATTGCTGGTCCCCAAGCGAACCCTCATCCTGGCTGACTACAAGCGGAAGACTAACTCAAGCATACAAAAGCTTAAAACTTAAATAAATTTCATCGAACTTAAATACTCAACCTTTTTAAAAGTCTGTACAATACTAAAAATAAAAGTAAATACAGAAACTCCTCAACTCTGTCTATCTATGAAGACTCTACTATTATAGAAGGATATCGGGACAAGACCCACAACATCTCAAAACTACTAACTTTAAGATAAAGGTGAAGTCCTCTGGAATATAAGAAGGCTCACCAAAGCTGACTGGAATATGACATGACCTCAACGAAACGCCTGTTGATGATCCTGAATACATGTATCTGCATCATGAAATGATGCATGCCAAATGGCCCAGTACATGGAATGTACGAGCATGTAAGGGGAATTCTAAAGCATAAACATAAGCTTGAACTTGATAAAAAGGAAACATACTTACCTCTTCTCAACTCAACTCAACTCAAGAATAATATACTCAACTCAGAGATTAGATACTCAACTCAGAGATATGATACTCAACTCAAAGGTACTCAACTCAAGATACTCAAGGATAAAGAAACAATAAAAGATGTAATATATGGAAAAAATTTAAAACAGTAGATAATAACTCAATTGTGTGTACAAATACTATAATACAATTGTATGCAAAGATACAAAATAAAACTATTTGGGAGATTCTCTAACCAACAACCATCACTATGAGCTATGTGATGATACAATGTCTAGCCCACGCTGTCAGAACTGTCCTATACTTTGCCGGAATATAGGACTCCTCAACTAAGTGGATCCACTAAACAATAAGTATTCATCTAAAATGTATGATCCTTTACCCATGTTGGCATACATGGTTTATGGGGGCTGTGAGTTGTCTGAACTCTCCCCCATATCGGTGTTCAATACTACTCCCAATAATATATACTCATGCTCATATGTTTAAAAATATAACTCTTCCTCTAGTTTTAGATAATTTCTCAAGCTACCCTCTTAAAAGAGGTAACTGCTCTTGAAATAACTTTTGAACTCATAACTCATTTAAAAATCTCAGTTTCTCTTTTATCAATGTAAAAATTGATACCTCTGGGAATACATAGTCCCCTTATACTCTTACTCAATTCATACTTGAAAACTCTTTCTCAAAATATATCAAAATCATATTTTAATATGATCATTGATGACTCGGGAAGTCATACTGCATAAACATCGATGGTATATCCAGATACCATACTTCTTAAACATTGATGGCGTACTAGATACCATACTACTTAAACATTGATGACATAACTAGATACCATACTGCTTAAACATTGATTTCATACTCGATTGTCAGACTAATCATGTTTTAGAAACTCTTTCTCAAAACTCATCTTAACTTTCAAAAAAACTCAGTTTAAAACTCAAGTTTTGGCTTTAAATAGCTTCTCAAGATTTATAAATCAAAATAGGGTTCATGCTGAAATATAGACATGAACAAATCAACTCAAGGATCTAAATAACAATATAGAAACTCAATAATTAGGAATAGAATTTTTTAAAAGAAACATGAACTCAAGAACTCAAAATCAACGTATCTCAATAATACTCAAATCTAGGAAAAGAATCCTAGATTACTCTTTTACTGATCTGAAAGTAGATATAGGGTGTGAGGATGAACTAGTCCAACACTATGATATCCTTACATACCTGAAAGAACCATCTTCTTGAAGAAACTTGAAGGAAAATCTTGGAAGATGAACCCTAGACTTAGCGTTTCTTGAATTTATTGAGCGTTGAATTTTAGGAGTGAATGAGAGGATTTTAGGACTAAAATACCCTTAAAGAAATAAATAAAATGAGATGGGATTCGGAATAATTTTTTAGCAAGCAGTGAGGTCCGTATTTGCTCTGTAACGCGGAGCCATCGCGGAGCTGCTGCCAGGTTTGAGCGTCGTTAGTAAATCAATTATAACTTTTTATTCAGAGCTTGAAATTTAGCAAACTCAGTGGCGCTGGAAAGAGGACTCGAAGATACTTCATTTGATATCTTATGGGTCTCCTAACTCTTTTTGTGCTAAAAGTTATGGTCGTTTGAAGTCGACCAAACACTTGGAAGAACATTACGAATGACTTAAATGAATTTTGTTTAGTTCTTTTTTGAACTCAAGGTGCTACATCTAGTGACCTTAACACTTAAGAAAATTTAAATTCCTCGATAAAATCCTACTCACAATGAATAATGATTCGAGTCTTAGCTCAAAACTTTTTTTGGGGTGTTAGAATCCTAGAGTTGGAAAGTAAGGACGATGTGAAAAGCAAGAAAGTTAAAGCAACTAGAGGTCACAAGAACGAAACGATAACGGAAAACCTAACTATATAGCACACGGATCTAGGAAAGGACAAACGGTAAAGTAATTAGCTAACAATAAACTGATTGGACTCAATAAGATTAGAAGGTACACTCTTGCGCAATTAAAATTTAATAACCCAAGCGGACCCCCATAAGGCCGATGAGTACACAGAAGAGCTAAGGAAACTATTGGCTAAGCTTAAGAGTATTCAAGAACTGCAACATCCATCCACAGAATCTAACTATGGTAAATGAAACACAAAGAACCCAATAGAATCACCAAGTCAGGGCTTGAACCCGACTAATAGAAGTGATGTCTGGATTTTAACCGTGGCTACAAGAAATACACATGAACCTCGAAACATGGATAGTAATCATGTGCACGGACCTCGAACTCTAGATAACAGACTCTGATTATCTCCAAATCACTGCTCTTCCTTATTCTCGACCACACCATACAGAGAAACCATCATAAGAGTCACTAGGGATCCACTCAGCTCCAAAACCCAAGACCCGATCCAATATGGCCTACAAGGCTCGATACTGCCAAAAACACATCCGGATTGAAATAGAAGGAAAATTATGGATGAATAGTCATAAGAGCTGAGATTTTCGCGGAGCTAAGGAATCATACTATCAAAGCCAAGTTTACTATATTAGTGTACAAGGACCTAAGTCATCTGAAGAAACGTTGGAAATTCTTTAAGGCCTATCAGCTCCCAAATGTGAATCTAAGGAAGTCACTAGTCTACACCTAGTCTAAGGCTAAGAACAAGATACTAACACAATCTAAGAGACAAAACAGATACAACAAAGCATGAACAACGAATGCAACTAGAGTAGGGATGCTCGATTCCTCGAAAATCTATACAAAATATGGCTAAGGCATGATTTCTAATCACTAACATAATACAAACTACAAACACATCTCAAAACTAGCTAATCAACGTGAATTCATAATCACAAGCTCAATCTAAAGTCAGGTAACCCGTAGCCTACCCCAAGCTAAGTCTGCGCGCTCCAAAACAACTATTATGGAGCTTTGCCATTCCTAACGTCTCTGATTGCTGCCACACTACCAAATAAACTATCACAACATCAATATAGATGTTTTGAAAAGAACATCGAAACAACTGAAGACAGACCCAAAATAGAGTAAAAGTGAAATTATAGGACCTGCGCAGGAAATCCTAAAAATGATTTTGTCAATTGATTCTATTTAACTCAAGAAACTTGTGCCCAAAAAATAGGCTAAAACCGAGCTCGAAAAACAATGAAATCAGGTCATGCAACAATCTCATATAATAATCACTATTAAAGAGGCAACCAAGGTCTCTCGATAGAATAATTTTTCTTTGATAAGCACTCCCTGCACCTTCCATATGATCCCAACATGTAGCCCCGCAAATTCCATGCAATTATCAACTTAAATCACCCAAAGTGGATATCTATAACTCAAGATATCAACTTCACAACAATTAAAAATGAGCTGGAAATGGGACTAGCTTAATTAAGAGACCAGTTAAATGACTTTCGCAAATGCAGGACTCACACAACGAACATGAGAGTTCGTCCCCACATAAATCCGTGAATGTAGCACCGAGCATGCTAACACGAATGGTCAGCTTCATTGACCTTTGTGAACACTGTGTAAGGCCCACAAACGTGATGAACAAGCCCCTTGGTCTACACAAACGTGGCACTGGGCTCGCGAATGAGGAGACCAAAATCACTGGCTACCGTGAATGTGGTCTGCGGTGCATGAGCACTAAGAAGAAATGGTGTTTCCCTAGTTGATGCAACACCAGCTGATTCAACAACTCTGAAAATACTCTCACGAGGTGCTTGGATCCGTTCGAAACCCCGTGCATCCAAATGAAATATGTTACCCCACAAATTTTTCATTCCGGACTCTACAAGGATTTTGAAACTTTCAACCTAGGTTGTTTCAACAAAATGTGGGTCTCACACCCAAACATTGTTTTAAGCCAAAATTTGTAATGTTGCTTGGACTGGGCCCAAAAGCCTCGGAATTCATACCAAAGGTCCTTCTAGACCAAAATCGACGTTCCAAAGCTAAAAAAACCGTAAAAATTACATTTTGAGGCTGTCAACATGATGTTTTGACCAAAGTCAGCAGTTTAAGTTTTAGCAGCTCCAAAATATAAAAACTTGCACAAAAACCAAACAGACGACCAGGTGACCGAACTGTCGACCCTTGTCGTGGCTATAGGAAAGCTCTAATGACCGAAAATAATGCAATAATGAGGAAATGAGTTGGATGGTCATTGACATTTATAATTATTTTTAAATATATATATATATTGACATGGAAGTGCTTCTAGAAGCTTTTAGAGGATATCCATATCAATAAATACTATTCCAATAAATCTAGTAGGCCATCTCAATGTATATATCATATTGTCAATAAATCTGATCCCAAAACAAATTATGAATGCAACTTAATAAGTTTTCACATTAACTATTAACAAAATATATGAAATTCACATGTGAAATAGGAATACAATTTATTAGTTTCCCAAATATAATGAACTAGGAATACAATTTATTAATTTCCCACATAAAATTAGGAATATGATTTATTAGTTTTCCAAATATAATGAACTTGTAATACAACTTATTAATATTTCAAAATAATGAACTAGGAATACATGCTATAAATAGAAGTATGTTGTCAATCCATGTCTCATTATTCAATGGAATTTTTATCCACATTGACTCTTTCAAGGCTTCCTCCGACGACTAAGTCGACGCCGTTGTCTCTTCCATCTCACCGACAATTGTTTCCATTGATGACTTCTACAATGATTGTATACCTTCGGACCCGTTGTTGCCGCTGGGAACCTACATTGATGTTGAGTTGGATGTTAGGGTAGAGATCACCAAACCAAACAAAGATGATGTACCTAATGAAGGGAAGGTGTCAGATGTAACTCCGAGTAAGTTATAGATTAAGCGGAAGATTACGCCTATGCGTCAGGTGCATCTAGATAGGCCGAAGTGGTTGCCAGAGAATTAGAGGTTTGAAAATGAAGTTGGTACCGCTGGAGCCACTGTAGAAAAAAATTGATAGACACTATTTTGAATCGGTGTCCGGGAGTATATTCAGGTCAAATGATGAGGTGGATCATTTCATGAAAACAGATCGTAAGCGCAAGAGGGCAAAATTATACCTTAACCATGATGCTGCTACACCATCTGAGGGCAAAAAAACAGAAGAAGAGTGGCTCGAGAAAAAGGAAAAAAAATGTTTATTAATTGCCTCAATTAGTGCAGTAATTATTCAAAAGAAGTTGTTTTACTTTCTGCAATATTTTATCCATCTTAAGTAGTTTAACTTAGTTGCTATTTTGTAGGAGTTAGTTGTTACTTTAAGTAGTTTATTCAACATGGGAATATGTGTATGCAGTTACTGAAATATACGCAATATTTGTTGCATTTTTCTTGTATTTAAACACCATTTCAATTCAATGAAAGATTATATTTCTAGCAGCAAATATTTCTTTTCTTCGTCTTTCCTTTATTTTTCAGTTTTTAGAGTTGAAGTTCAGCCTTAAAACTCCAATAAAAGTGGTATCAGATCTTTCTTCTTGAGGGACCTGTAATAGAGGGAAACTAATTTTTCTTTTTCCTTTTTTTTCATATATGGGTTAAGAAACTCCTTGCACTGCACTAGCACCACTTGTCTTCAAAGGTAAAGGTTGTCATGTCTGGGCATCAAGAATGGAATCACATATAGAGGCAAATGATCTGTGGGAAGCTGTTGAGGAGGACTAAGAAGTTCCTCCCTTGCCTGCAAATTAAACTATGACATAGATAAGGAATCACAGGGAGAAGAAAACAAGAAAATCAAAGGCTAGAGCGACGTTATTTGTTGCAGTCTCATCTGAAATCTTTTTCAAGATTATTACAAATAAAACAACATTTTAGGTCTAAAATTTCCTAAAGAAAGAATATGAAAGAGATGAGTGGA
This sequence comes from Solanum etuberosum, assembly GCA_029582245.1. Lineage (NCBI taxonomy): Eukaryota > Viridiplantae > Streptophyta > Magnoliopsida > Solanales > Solanaceae > Solanum > Solanum etuberosum. The sequence goes on along the minus strand of JAJONR010003950.1, from coordinate 45,462 downwards.
TCAATGGAATGCGGATTCACAGCCTGATAAAAGAATTTGAACTTCAAAAGATGAAAGATTCAGAGATAGCCAAAGAGTATTCTCACAGATTACTCAACATTGCCAACAATGTAAGATCAGTTGGCTGTGAATTTCCTGATTCTAGATTGGTACAAAAGATTCTTCTAACAGTCCCGGAAAGGTTTGAAGTAACTATTTCCTCGCTGAAAAATTCTAAGGATCTGTCACAAATTAGTTTGGAAGAACTATTGAAATCTTTGTAGGCGCAACAACAGAGAAGACTTGTGAGGTCTGAAGGGTCTGTTGAAGGTGCACTACCTACAAAATTTCAATCAAACAAGGGAGACAAAGGAAAGAAGAAGTGGAACAAGAAGGAAAACTCATGTTCTCATTCTCCTTGGGTCAATAGGGGAACAAAACATGATTTTCCTACCTGAAAGCATTATGGAATGAAGGGTCATCCACCATTAAAATGTTGTAGAAGACCAGACCCGCAATGTAAGAAATGTTAGAAGATGGGACATCATCAAAAGATTTGCTAGAAAAACATTCAACAAAATAATGTTGCATAATTATCTAATCGATGAAGAACCACCACCCCTATTTATACTTTTCAGTAGAAGGGAAAGGTTTGAAATATGAAAACTTTCTTGTCATAATTAATAGTCATTAAGTACCTTTAAGTGTATTTAGACAGCGTTAAGTGTATCCAACAACCATAATCAATAGTCATCAACAACCATTAAATACAATTAAGTGTATTTTGACACAGTTAAGGTATCCAACAACCATATGATCAATGGTTATCAACAACCACTAAATACGATTAAGTGTATTTTGACACCATTAAGGTATCCAACAGTCATGATCAATAGTTATCAACAACCACTAAATATTATTAAGTGTATTTAGACAATCATGAAACACCAAGGGTATTTAAACACCATCAATATCCATTAATAACCAATAATAACAATATTTGCTTCTTTCATCTTTCAAGGAAACAAAGAAACCCAGTATTTTCCTCTTTCTTCTTTTAAGGAAATAAAAAGTTTTTTCTCTTTTAAACTAATAAAAGTCAAAAACAATTTATTCCTAAACTAAAAAAAATACTAATATTCCTTTTCTTTTCCTAACTCGATCAATTAATCAGGCATCGTAGGGACCACAAATTTATTAGTGGAGTCTTCAGATTATAATATTTAATTCATAAAAGCATGAATTAACTATATAATAATAAATCATAGATTGTACCACTAAAAATCTGTAACTGCACTCCTCTATTTAACTTCAAATTTTTTCTGTTACAACTTATTTAACTCCCCATGTTAGAATTACCGACACCAATCAATTAAATCAAAATTCTGAAAAATTTAATTCATTGATTAATTTAATCTTTTATCTTTATGATTAAATTAATTCATGTGACGGATATACATATATAATCCACCTGCAGAGTTTTCACATGACTACTTATAAGCAACCATAAAGGGGTGTCTTCTTTCTTATATTCGAGATATGGTTCTATCAACTAATTATTATTTCACGAATGTAATTTGTTATTATCCAATCCATTAAGAATATTTTGACTCATCATAGAGTCTAACATTTTAATAGATTAAAATAATAAAGCAAACTACACAGATCATAATAACTACATCAAGATTAAGAGTATAAACTCATGTAATGGACTATGGATATTATTTATTGAAATTCAGAACCTGAATACATATCTCAATTTGGTTTGTTCAATACATGAAAAATGTGGTAACACAAGAAGTTGAAATTTTATCATTCCCATAATTAAGATTGAATTATATTTAATCTTGTGTTACAATCATCAAGATGTTTGTCCAACTTCATCTTTGACTGTGAACATTTGATTTATAACTTATAAGGATCGACAATTTTAATCTTCCGTGTCACGACTCGAGCCTACATCCTAGACGTGGTCGGCACTCAAGAACCATTGTTGGTCCCAAAGAGAACCCTCATCCTGGCTGACTACAAGTGGAAGACTAACTCGAGCATACATAAACATCAAACTGAAAGAAATGCTAGATCAAGAGTGCATTAAATCTCAAAACTCTTTGAATGTACCTAGTATTAAACATAAATTTTAAAGAAAACCACTGAAACTGAAAGACTCTCCGAAACTGTCTATCTATGAAGCCTTTACTATATATAGACGAGTGTCGGGACAAGACCTACGACTCCTCAAAAGAATTACTACTAACAACTCATAACACTGGAGTACTCTGAAAGCAAGGAGGTGTCACTCATAAGAAGACGAGCGGATGAAGTAACCTCAACAAACTCTTGTTGAGGATCCTAAGAACATGTATCTGCATCATTAAAAGATGCAGGTCGAATGACATCAGTACATTGAATGTACGAGTATGTAATATAGCTGAATAACAAATAACTGAAAGAAAGATGTGCAATAGATAACAATGTACTCAAGCTGAATGTAAAGAAATAAAGCAGTTAAATCATTTAAAGCTTTACAAAATACTTTCTCATCTATAAACTCAACATAATAAATGATATATAAAAATATTTTTTTACTCTATTGGGAGATTCTCTATCCGACAAGCATCACTATGAGCTACATGATGATACAACGTCTCGCCCACGCTGCCTGAACTATCCTATACCTTTCCGGGATATAGGACACCTCAACTAAGTGGATCCACTAAGCTCTACCCTAAGGCACTTACGATTCATCTAAAAAGTATGATCATGTACCCATGTTGGCATACATGGTTTATGAGGAATGTGAGTTGTCTGAACTCATCCTCATATCGGTGCTCAATACTACTCCCAGTAATATATACTCATGCTAAGTGTTTAAAAAAACATACTCTTCCTCTAGTTTGAGATAATTGCTCAAACTATCCTCTTAAAAGAGGTAACTGCTCTGAAAATATTTTTAAACTCATAACTCATTTAGAAATCAATGTTTCTCTTTTATCAATGTAAAAACTGATACCTTTGGGAATACTTAGATCCCTTATACTCTTACTCAATTCATATTTTGAAAACTCTTTCTCAAAAATATATCAAAATCATATTGTGATATGATCATTGATGACTCGGGAAGTCATACGGCATAAACATTGATGGAATAACTTGATACCGTACTGCTTAAATATTGATGACATACTTGATTGTCATACTAATCATATTTTAGAAACTCTTTCTCAAAACTCATCTTTACTTTCTCAAAAACTCAGTTTAAAACTCAAGTGTTGACTTTAAAAAGCTTCTCAAAATTTATAACTCAATTCATAGGGTTCATGCAGAATTATGGACATGAACGACTCAACTCAGGTATCTTAATAGCAATATGGAAACTAGTACTCATAACTCAAGGACTTAGAACTCAACAATTCTACTCATCTAAAAAAATACTCAATTTATAGGGTTCATGCAGAAATATAGACATGAACGAATCAACTCAAGAATCTTGATGCATAACATATAACAATTCAATAATTAGGAATAGAATTTCAAAAAGAAATAGGAATTCAAGAACTCAAAATCAACTTATCTCAAGATTACTCAAATCTAGGGATAGAATCCTAGATTACTCTTTTACTGATTTGAAAGTAGATGTAGGGTGTGAGGATGAACTAGTCCTACACTATGATAGCCTTACATACATGGAAGAACAAGGTTCTTGAAGAATCTTGAAGAAGAACTTGATTAGAAGACTTGAAACCCTAGCTTGAAGGAGAAAAATCAAGAAAACCTTTCTTGAGATTTCTTGAATTAGTTTCTTGGAACTCTATGGATAAGAATTAGGATTCTCATTAATGATTCATAATTGTATGAAGAAATTTGAGTTTGAAAGAATGAAACTCTTGGAGAATGACTTACCTCGAAGAAGAATCTTGAAAAAGATTTAAAGAATCTTGAATGGAGTCTTCTACTTTAATTTTTCCTTAAGGTTTTGCCTTAGGGTTTGAGAGAGAAGAGAATGATGGATTAAGAGATGAAAATCTGATTGTTTTGGGTCTCTAATTAGTCAAGAAATTCGTTTAGGGTTTTCTTAGAGGTAAAAAGATAAAAACAGTCCTTTTTAATGTTTTTCCATCGGCTATCAAATTACTAAAATGGTCATAACTTTTTACTCAAAACTCAGATTGTTGCAAAATTGGTGGCGTTGGAAAGAAGATTCAAATACATTTAATTTGATAGGTTATGGGCCACGTAACTCTTAATATTCTAAGAGATATGGTCGTTTGAAGTTGACCCAAAGAGAATCTTACATCAAAACTTAATCGGTAAGGAAACTTGCAACTCAACTTTGTGCTAGGAATTTCTAGTGACCTTAATTGATACCCAAAATTATTCCCACACTAAAGAATTTACCTTTACACATATGAAAATTTTAAGAATCACCCGACATGACCTTTTACGTAAATGAAGAATAGTTCGGGTCTTAGCTTAGAAATTTTTGGAGTGTTACATTCCGAGTATGAGTTAAACATCTCCATACCCAAAATCGTCTACTATATAAGTAATGGACACACATATAAAAACAATGATCTATTCAAACAAAAACTTTACTGTAATAATTAATATTAAACGTAAAGTCTTTATAATGGATTAAAATCAATACTATAACTCAACCATATGATTAATAGTATATCCCAACAGAAACCAGATGACATTAGATCGTGTTCTCTTCAATGAGTTGGATACTTCAGAAATTTCCAAAATACAAGTTGGCAATAGAGAGTATATTCATGCTTAACGCAAAGGTACTGTGGAAATCAAAATTGCTTTAGGTACAAAACTAATCAAAGACGTGTATTTTGTACCTAATATAAGTCATATTATGTTAAGTGTTGGCCAGATGCTTGAGAATGGTTTCAAACTTCTCTTTGAAATAAATTATTGTCAAATCAAGGATGAAGATGGAAAAAAATTATTCAAATTAATGATGAAAGGAAATTGCTTTACATTGGATCCTTTGGTGCATGAGCAATAAGCTTATTCTGCAACTAAGATCAATGCGGAAGTTTGGCACAAAATGATCAGATATTTCAATCATGATGTTGTAATGAATCTACAGAAGAAACATCTTGTTCGAGTCTGGCTAACCTTTGAGATGAAATACAAGAGTGCAAAACTAGTCGATTTTCGCAAGCAAACAAGCTAAGTCTTCTTTCAACAAAGCAACTTGAAGAGCTACTAAAAATCTAAAGTTAATCCACACAGATTTGGATGGTCCTCAAAGAACTCTGTCACGTCCCAAAGTATATTCTAGACATCACATAATGTATAGAACCCCGATAGGCCCTACACAAGCCACTTTACATAAATACAACATGATATAATATATAATAAGAGAGTTTAAGTAAGACATCTCATATCATAAAGGGAATTTTGAACAACAATGCAGAATCATAACTATGTTTTGACGAGCCATTCTAAAATAGCAAAAAAGTGGTTGGGACGTAACCCATACACCACGTACAAAGGCTCAAAAATAAAAAATGAATGCAATAAAAGGTCTTCATGGTTTTGCCCTCAGAGTATGAGGACTCACCAATTAAATAGAGAATAGCAATCCAAATCTAGACACGAGCGGGAAGAGGAACGTTGGACACTATATTTAGAGACAATATAGGCACAACTATGCATTAGTACATTAAATGCACTAAGTATGGAGAAATATGCATAAACATAGATATGATATCTTGATAGGCTTAAAATAAGTAATGCATGCCTGAGTAAAATATATCTTAAATCTTTTAAAGCAAAGTCATGAATCATAGGACAAGGTCAACCATTAATGAGAAGAAACGTAATGAAATCTTTGAGGAAAAATCTTAGTTCTTTTGTGGGATATTAGTTTTAAACGACAATACACCATGTGAGTTACGACATGGAATCTGGTGTAACTCCCACATCGAGAAAGAAGAGACTACTTGCCAAGGTAGAACTCTGTTTCATATCATAAATACTATGTGGATCCACTAGCTAGGTCATGTAAGAAAATCCCACGGAGGAACATAATTTGGAACTAAAGATTGCTACTAGAGACTATCCTATTTGAGCCTCAACCTCTAAGTTTTCTCGGTGCTGAATAAAATCCCAACAGAATAGATAAAGTCAATCATCGATGTATAACCTTAGGAAAGGCAATAAATAAGATACCAATCCATATCATAAAGTCGTATAAGAGTAGCTCATTTAAATCATGATTCATACATATGTGAGGAGAACTTTTACAACTATGATTTTATAATATGTGAGAAATTCTTTTACAATTCATTTATACCTATCTCAAAAACATCCTAAATTGGTAAACATCATTTTCATAAAACATGTATGGCTTCATAAATCAAAATTCATAAGTTCATAAGCTTTCTTCATAAATTCATCATCATAATCAAGTAAAAAGCATAGGTCCATATGAAATCAATTGTAAATCATGCAATTGAATCAAATAAGGCATAATAAGATTGAAATCAAACAACTGAATCATAATAAAAAAATACCCATGAAGATTGATATAAACCCTAATTGAATTGGGTGAAATCAAATTTCAGATTGAAGTATTTTGGGACCCAATGGATGAAAGGGATCCATTGGTGAATTCCCACATACCTTGGCATCAAAGCCCTTAGAATTCGGAGAAAAAGCCTTCAAGCTTGATGAAATCCTAACCTTGCCTTCAAGATCCTTAGGAGAGTTTTGGAGGAAAACCCTCTGAGAGAATTTGTGAATTTTAGTTAATTGAGGAATGGGTTAGGTTTCAAAGAGTAAATTCAAATATAGGGAGAGTTATAGGGTCAAAATGACATAGTATAGGGTTGGGAAGGTAGGAAAATACAAAAGTACCCTTAATTAAAATCTGCCAGAGTGACCTACGGAGTGTAGAACATCCTACAAACCGTATTTGTCCATCGTAGGTCGACTTACATGGACTCAGAATTTACCCCACTTACCAGGAAACACTTTATCCGGACAATCAACCTTTCTACGGTCTGTAGATCCCATCCGTAGATCTCAACTTTAAGCATAAAATTTCAATAAATCTGGACCAACCATACGGCTTGTGGACCACCCTAAGGCCCGTCCTTTCTAGTCATAGGTCAACTTACTGGGAATTGAATTCCCAAAAGCTCAACCGACTCCCTACTAGTGCCACCTACGACCTGTAGAGGCTTCTACAAATCATAGATGCGCCTCGTAGGACTCAACCAGTAGCTATAAATGAAGTTTTTCCTTTCCCAATTTCTGAGGTGTTAGAATATCTTACCCTTTGGAACATTAGTCCTTGAATGAGATTCAATGTAGCATGAACATAGTAGGAGAGAATCTAATAACCCAACATGAATGCAACTCTCATCAAAATTCACATAAACAATGAGAAATCACTCCAAGCTAAATCATAACAAAAAGATGAAATTTTTCATGAACACACATGCATATGGAAACATGAGAATGACTAAAATGCATGAATACAAAAGAATGAACCATGACGAACCTAATATCTCAAGCTAGAATAGAAGCGGAGGAAAAGAGATGAGGATACTTGACCTCATGTCCGCTTCGGCTTCCCAAGTAGCACCCTCAACCAATTGATTCCTTCAAAGAACTTTGACGGAAGCAACTTCTTTATTTCTCAACTTCCGAACTCGATGGTCTAAAATTTCAACCGGAACCTCTTCCTATGAAATACATCCCTTAACTCTTAAACTTTCCAATGACACTATGGACGCCAGATGTCCAACACACTTTTTCAATAAAGAGGCATGGAATATCAGATGTATCAATGCTAAATCATTAGTCAACTCTAATTCATAATCTACTATCCTAATATGTCTCAAAATCTGATATATGGCCCCACATACCAGAGAGTAAGCTTCTCTTTCTTTCCAAATCTTATCACATCCTTCATGGATGATATTTTCAAGTAAACCTAATCATCGACATAAAATTCAAGCTCTGTTCTTCCAATATCAACATATGACTTTTGTTGACTTTAATGCGTTTTCAACTTTCACGGATAAATCGAACCTTTTGCATAGCCTCATGCACCAACTCAGGCCCTATCAAGGCAACCTCACCAACTTCAAACACACCAATAGGAAACCTACACCTTCTTCCATAGAGATCCTCAAATGGAGCCATCCCAATACTAGAATGATAGTTGTTATTATAAGAAAACTCTATTAAAGGCAAATGGTCATTCCAATTAACCTTGAATTCAATCACGCAAGCTCTCAACATATCTTCAAAGGTCTAGATAGTATGCTCAGCTTGTCCTTCAACATGTGGATGAAAAGTCATGCCAAGCTTCGCTTAATTACCAAAACCTTCAGGAACGACCTCCTAAATTGAGACATAAACTGAGTAACATGATCGGAGATAATAGATAAGCGCACTCCATGCAGCCTCACCATTTCCCGAATATAAAGCTTGGCATACTCCTAGGCTAAAAATAAAGTCTTTCTGGGAAGGAAGTGAGCCAATTTCGTCATTCGATCCACAACTACCCAAATCGAGTCAAACTGACAACGGGTACGAGGTGAACCCATAATGAAGTACATATTCAAATCTTCCCACTTCCAAGTAGAATGCAAATCTCTTGAGGCAAACTACCAGGTTTTTTGATGTTCAACATTCACTTGTTGACAATTTGGACATTTAGCCATAAATTCTGCAATATACTTCTTTATCTTATTCCACCAATAGACCTCGAACAAGTATGGGAATATCTTGGTCGCTCCTAGGTGAATAAAATATCGAGAAGTATGAGGTTCTATCAAAATCTGATTACTCAAATCATTAACATTCGGAACATGTAACTCATCTTGGTATTGAAGGACACCATCCCCCTCTTGGGTGAAAGCCTTAATGGATTTTTAAAAACCAACTTCTTCAAATAAACCATAACCTGATCAGTATCTTTCTTAGCCTTCATATTTGATAGTAGAGATGATTCTGAAATATTTTAAAAAATCATACCACCTTCATTAGAATCAACCTAATCTGGACAATCTATAAATATCACGAACAAACTCCTTCTTACCATCATTGACATGAGCAACACTACCCATCGATAGTCGACTAAGAGCATCCGCCACCACATTCGCTTTACCCGGGTGATAAAGACACTGATATTGTAATCTTTCAATAACTCAAGACATCTCCTTTGGTGAAAATTTAGGTCCTTTTGGGTGAACACATACTTAAGGCTCTTTTGATCGGTAAACAGATCCATATAAACACCATATAGGTAATACCTTTAAATATTTAGAGCAAACACTATTGTCGCTAACTCCAATTCATAAGTCGGATAATTCTTTTCATGCAACTTCAATTACATTGAATCATAAGCACTGACATTCCCATGCTGCATCAAAACACAACCAACACCAATTTGTGAAGCATCACAATATACCATAAAACCATTTGATCCTTCTGGTAATGTCAATATAGGGGCTGAAGTGAGTCTATCCTTCAATTCTTGGAAACTTTTCTCACAAACTTTTGACTAGAGAAATTTCACCTTCTTTTGAGTCAATGTCTTCCAAGGCGAAGCAATAGAGGAAAATCCTTCCATAAACCTTCTATAGTAGCCAGTCAATCCCCAGAAACTCTGAATATCCAAAGCGGAAAAAGATCTATGCCAATTCTTAACCACCTCGGACTTCTTAGGATCAACTTAAATACCTTCACCGGAGACATTATGGCCAAGGATAGTAACAGACCTTAACAAAAACTCACACTTGCTAAGCTTAGCATACAATTCTCGATCCTTGAGAATTTGCAACACAATACTCAAAAACTCAACATGATCATCCTCAATCTGTGAGTAAATCAAAATATCATCAATAAATACAATTACAAACATGTCAAGATATTGCTTAAGATCCTATTCATCAAATCCATTAACATCATCGGAGCATTAGTCGAACCAATAACATTACCAAGAACTCATAATGGCCATATCAAGTTTGAAAAGTAGTCTTTGGAATGTCACTCTCCATTACATCCAATTGGTAACCCGATCGAAGATCAATCTTAGAGAAGTAACTCGCTCATTGGAGGTTGTCAAACAAGTCATAAATCCTTGGAATATGATGCTTATTTTTTATGGTAACCCTATTCAATTGTCGATAGTCAATGCACATTGAGAGGGAACAATCCTTATTTCAAACAAAAAACACAATAGCTCTCCATGGAGAGATACTCAGTCTAATAAAACCCTTACCTAACAAATCTTTCAATTACTCCTTTAATTCCTTAAATTCTGCTTGGCCCATGCGCTAAGGAGGAATAGAGATAAGGTGTGCGTATTAGGGAGAAGGCCAATATCAAAGTTTATTTCCCTTTCGTGAGGCATATCGGGGAGACCATCGGGAAACACTGTTAGAAACTCATTTACAATTGGAAATACCTCAAGAGTAGGGGTTTCAAAATCCATATCGACCCAACACTTTCTTGAGTTACAGAATCCATATCACTAAGACGAACAAAATGATAAATGAAACCCTTAGAAATCATTTTCCTAGCCTTTATACAAGATATGTGTTGACCCTTAAAAACATGATTTCCCCTTTCCAGTCTAAGCTAGGTTCATTCGGAACCTGGAATGTGACCTATCAGGTCCTACAATCTATGGAAGCATAAGAAGAATGAAGTAATCCATCCTAAAAATAACATCAAATTCTAACATATCAAGCTCTACAAGATAAATATGAGTGACTCTATGAGAAACATAATCATGTCAATTTTTATAGACTCGTTTAGTAACAATAGAATCACTAATCGATGTAGAGATAGAAAAGGGACTAGAAAGGATTTTAGGACAAACATCAAACCTCATAGCCACTTAAGGAGTAACAAGAAATAATGTAGCTCCCAGGTCAAGCAAAGTATACATATCAAAATGAAAGACTTTCAACATACTGGTCACAATATCAAGAGAAACCTCCTAATTTATCCATACCAGACAACACTTTCCTGAGTTACTCTTACCACACCTTTGGAAAGTGGGAATAGAAGATCAATTTCCATCACTTCCTTGAGGGTTAGTAATGAGTCGGGGATTTTGAATTATTGAGGGCTAAATATTCAAGGAATTAGTGTCCTCAATGCCTATTTTATGCTCATAACTGATGTTAAAATGTTAATTTACAGCAATGAAGGTAAAAGAGCAAGGCAAGGACATTACGAGGTAAAAAGGTGCGTAAAAGCTGAAAAAGTTGAAGGAAAGAAAATCCGGTACTCACCAAAGCCACTCGGTGACTCACCGAGTGGACCTTCAGCTCACCCAAACTTCCAGAGTGCCATCCCATGAACAGGACCAACTTGGCGAGCAGACTGGTGATTCAGCGACGCGCCGAAGAGATCGGCATCGCCTAATATTATAGAATGAGCTGTTAAAAAGGCATACTAAGAAGGCGAGAAGAGGTGCATTCGGCGTGTCGCCAACCAGTTCGGCAATCTTAACCCATTTCACCAAAAGTTACAGAACAATTTTACTAAAAAAAGCACGTCGAAAAGGCAAGAAGAGGAGCACTCAGCGCATCACCGACAACTTCGACGAGCCCGACTTATTATGCCGAGTGCCCTCCGTGCTAAAATTCTAGGAACGTATAAGTTCAATTTTGAAAATAAGAAAAGGAGTTCCCACATTGTCCAATTTTGAGTTTTTGATCTTGAACTTTCTAAAACATTGTTTTTACATATTTGAGTAGAGATTTAGAGTTTGTGATATTTTTAGTTTCAATTTGAGCATTTGGAGACTTGTGGATTGTTGCCCAACATGATGGAAAACTTTGTTGGTTACGATTTCTTGTTCTTTATTATGTTTTGCTAAAACTCCCATTCTTGTAGGTGTGATTATGAATTTGATTGTGTTAATTAGTTAATGGATGTAGTTATTTACTGATTTTATTGTTGATTTGAAGTGGGTTCAATTAATAATTTGTGTTATAATTGAGGAATTGTAGTTGCAAATGCCATTCTAGCTTATTGCTCTATACTTGCTTGAGAAAGAAGTGTTAGACTTAAATTGTTAGTTGATGAATGTATTGATTGTGTTGTTACGGATTTAGCTTGAGAAAGTGGTTCTGAATACAATCTTACAAATCTAGTTTGAAAATTAGATTGATTAAGGTAATGGGTTATTAATCTGTGTTGTGCTTGTTAAGGTTCGAAAGAACTCACTTGATTCGCAATAGTTGATTGAGAAATGGCTAGTGCACCCAAAACCTAGCCTACGCACTACGATTCAACGACTTTTAGTAAATAATAATCACCCATTACGTGAAATTGACATTCAATTTATTACACTCCCAAGAAACCTTCCCTATTTGTTTACCTCCATTTTTAGTAGTCGTAATTTGGTTACCCTAATTCCCCCATTTGACATTAATTATCAAAACCCTGTCATTTACTTTATTGTTGTGAAAATATCTACATCTAAAAACGATTAGAACACCATTTTTCTTCTTAATCAAATTCTTTATCGTATCACTCTCTGTGGGATCGACCCCAACTCTTAGTTGGGTTTATACTTGTTAGCGACTGCCTATAATTAGAATCAAATGAAGTTTAGTTGAGCGTTATCATAAAATGGCGCCGCTTCCGGGGATGTTACGACCTTGAGTGCTGATGTTGCAGGATTGAGGTGTGATGTGGATGAGCTCAAATCCATCAATTTATCTATGTTCTTCGGCACTATGGACCTTCCCGAGGTTATGAGTTCAGAGATTTCAGCTATTTCTGAGGTCCCTCCTGCCACTGCGAATGGAGATGCTGCTTTAGCTTATGATGGTGATGAGTCGGACACTCATGAGACTGCTGAGGAGGAGCTTGGGACCAAGGATGCTGCAGTTTATGATGAGTTGGAGGACTTGGAGGGTGCGATAGTGAAGGTGGCGACAAAGGCCTTACTTCAGGACACCTCGATGATTGGATCCAATGGAGCACATCCTACCTCTGGAGGAGAGGCGAGCACTTATGCCCCGATGGAGATAGCTCCTAATGCACAACGGTTACCTCAAACTTAGCCTAACAGGAGGATCTTGACTCTCTTCCTATTTTAGTTTACATTGCTTTTACATTGAGGACACTGTTTAGTTTTGTTTGGGGGGCCTTTCCCTTTGGTTTGTATTTATTGTATTTTGAATCATTGTCTTCTGTTTTGGATGATTATTTTGCTACTTTTGGATGTGTCCAAAATTGAATGTTGGTTTTTTATCCCATTTTTCCATTCCCTGATTTCTTAATTTGTGATTGTTGAGGCTTTTCTCTTGCATATTTGAGTATCGGTTGCGATCAACACCGATGACTTGAATAGTACTCTTAATTAAACGATATGTTTGCATAAGTCCAATGAGTCAAATTTAAGTTGCATAAGTCATATGTGAACTCTTAGCATCTCATTGTGACTAGTCGATTGTTGAAGTGAATCTTGTGATGATCGTTGCACGCGAGCTCAATATGTAGAGTCATGATCGATGATTGGGTTGAATGCCTTGTGTGGTAAGATTTTCTTGAAATATGTGTTTGATGATACCTAGAACTTGCCCCGTTGGTCCAATGGACAAACATTGGCGAATGAAAGAAATGATCTTAGGCGCAAATTTTTGAGAGTGAACCAAATTATCATTATACTTCTTTGTGACCACCTTGTGAGAGTGTGAACCTAGCTTTGTACTATTTGAGAATACCCTTTTCTTTGGATGAAACATGAACCCATTTAGCCTTTTTCCTCCCCGCCTAAAACCTTCATGAAGCTTTGGTTCGTTTGAATAGCCAACTTAGGCCAAAAGCCTAAATTGGGGGTGTGGTGAAAATTGAGGAGAGAAGATGAGCAATAACTTTGTAAAGTTTCACCCTTTAGAAATTGTGTTGAAAAAGGTTTTTTTTTTAAAATGGAACCCCTCTATATAAAAAAAAAAAAAAAAAAGCAAAAGAAAATAAGATTGAAAAGGAAGTGCATGATGGAAAGAAAATGGGTGTCCAGTAGAAGAATCTTTGTTCTTGAAAGTACTTAGGGTGGATTGTGAAAATCAAAAGAGTGGAAGAAAAGGAGAAGAAGCGAAATGCAAGTCATGCTTCATGAAGGAAGAATTCACTAAGACAAAACAATCATACCTTTACCCTCAGCTCTGTTACAAGCCTTGAAATACCTTGGCGATCTTGATTGAGCTGAATGACATGTTGTTTGACCAATATGGGCAAAATTATGGGTAGAATCATGCATGTGTTTATATTTGGGAGTGTGAGAGTTGATTTTGATTACGTAATTCTTAAATTATGATGAGGTTTGTGTGGGCATGAAATCATTCTTTATGTGAGGGTATTCAAATACTCTTGTTGAACTTGAATTTGCATTTGAAGTAAGCATTGTGAGCTTGACTTCTATTTGATGATGACTAGTCACAGTTTGAAACTTGTAGTGCACAATTGAACATTGATTGGGTAGATTAAACATCGGTTACATTCATGTGAGTCTCAAGTAGCACTTTTGTAGACATTCTTATTGACCTGATTGATCTTTTATTTTACTTGAGGAAAAGTAAAAGTTTAAGTTGGGGGTGTTGATGAGTCGGGGATTTCGACTCGTTTAGGGCTTAATATTCAAGGAATTAGTGTCCTCAATGCCTATTTTATACTAATAACTGATGTTAAAATGTTAATTTGAATAAATGAAGGCAATAGAGAAAGGCAAGGACATTACGAGGCAAAAAGGAGCGAAAAAGCTGAAAAAGTTGAAGGAAAGCAAAGCTGGTACTCGCCAAAGCCAATCAACGACTCATCGAGGGGACCTTCAGCTCACCCAAAGTTCCAAAGTGCCAGCCCATGGACAAGACCAACTTGGCGAGCAACCTAGTGATTCGGCGACGCACCGAAGAGATCGGCGATGCCGATCTTGATTGCCTAATATTACAGAACGAGGTGTTAAAAAGGCACGCCAAGAAGGCGAGAAGAGGTGCATTCGGCGTGTCGCCAACCGGTTCGGAAATCTTAACCCATTTCGCCGAAAGTTATAGAACAATTTTTCTGAAAAATACACGTCAAAAAGACAAGAATATGATCACTCGGCGCATTGCCGACAAGTTTGGTGAGCCCCACTTATTTCGCCGAGTGCCCTCCGTACTGAAATTCTGGGAACGCATAAATTTTATTTTGAAATGAAGAAAAGGAGTTCCCACATTGTCCAATTCTGGGTTTTTAATCTTGAACATTCTAAAACGTTGTTTTTACATTTTTGAGTAGATATTTAGGGTTTGTGAGATTTTTTAGCTTCAATTTGAGCATTTGGAGACTTGTGGATTGTTGCCCAACCTGATGAAAAACTTCGTTGGTAACGATTTCTTGTTCTTTATTATGTTTGGTTAAAACCCCCATTCTTGGGGGTGTGATTATGTAGTTGAATGCTTTAATTAGTTAATGGGTGTTGTTATTTACTGATTTTATTGTTGATTTGAAGTGGGTTCAATTAATAGTTTGTGTTTTAATTGAGGAATTGTAGTTGGAAATGCAATTCTAGCTTAGTACTCTATAGTTGTTTGAGAAAGAAGTATTAGAGTTAAATTATTAGTTGATGATTGTATTGATTGTGTTGTTACGGATTTAGCTTGAGAAAGTGGGTCTGAATACAATTGTCACGACCCAGACCGTCGTGATTGGCACCCACACTAACCCTCCGGTGGGAGAACCATTACTACTAACCAACTTACCCCAAAACTAAACATTTAAAGATACGAAAGCAGGTTTAAATGCAGAAATAAAGTGGAGTTCCCATAAACTCCAAAAGTCTAACAAATCGTTACTAAAACATTGCGGAAAACACCCCTAGAATCTGAAAGTCAATGTACCAAAACATCTAAAGTTTAACAAGTCTAAGGAAAATGGGTACAACCCAAACTAAATATACGAGTAAATCTAACTAGAAAGTCTGAGTCCGAAAAGAGTGGACTAAAACATAGAGGACCTATGGTAGCCTTAAAAGAACTAGCTCACCCTTGAATCCAATCTTGCTCACTGATCTCCTAAACGAGGTCTGTCTGTAGCCGCCTGAAGATGCCCTATACTCAACAAAGAAGGAGCAAGTGCAGAATCAATACACAACCACAATGTACTGGTAGGATCACGCGGCTATTCCAATAAGTGAAATATATATATATAAGCAGTCACAACATAGTAAACACGCATATACCGAACATATACAATATCAGTTATCATTTTAGAAGCAATGTACAATTCCACATTTCAACAATATGCATATATGACAAGTCAATGGTCCTCTCATGGAACCCATACCCAAACTATTAGTGTGCCGGATCGTGACACCCGATCCAAATTAGTGTGTCGGAACGAGACACCCGATCCAATATGTATGTCGGTACATGACATCCGATCCCAGTTAGTGTGTCGGAACGTGACACCCGATCTATTCAAAATGCCACAATCATAATCACAATATACATTCTCATAATCATACAATCAAGTGTTGATTCATGGCTTACAATCATTCATTCATACTCATTTACATTATGTGTGATCAACAGTGGAACATTCGCATACATACATGCATTACAATGAAGTAAATACTAACATACATCACACAAACATGAAATCAAACCATCACCTACCTCGAAACCAAGCTTGAATCCCTCTAAGGCACTTGAATCTTCCCTTTCTGGATTCTTTCCGCTTGTTCGTGGTCTACAAACGCATAATTTAACCCAAGGATCAATAATTAAGGTCTAATTCACCCGGATTATATTAAACCCAATAACCCAAGACCAAACCCATGATCCTAAGGTGCAACTAGCGCTTTTTCCGACCATCAACTTCAGGCCACCCAACGATAAATACCCATAAATTTATGTTCTACGGATTAAAAAATGGATTCGGAGAGTAAAATCCTTACCTTTAGCACCAAAAGTCATGGAAAATTGTCAAGAAAAATCGCCTAGGGTCGTCTCCTGACTCTTAAGAACGAAGTTTGCAGAATAATGACATTTTTGGGGTTTATTTCCGACTTAAGTCGTGACTGTCCCGTTGTTGCGGGCCCCATCCCACTACAGCCGCCCCGCCCTGGTGGGATAATTTCCGCCCTGGCGGCTTGCACAGAAACAGAGAGTCAAAATTTGAGTTCCAAACTCCCATTACACAACACACCTTCTACCTATGACATTCAAAAACTACTCGTTCATGCTAAGATCAGTTTCGAGAGTTCTACTTGTCGGAATTCGATTTCGTAAAGTCGTACGGTCTCCTTAACGCCTTAGCTATCTACTCATGTGATCAAAAACATAATTAGATATCTCATTCATTACCAGATTTCCCTAGACCTCACATGACCCAGATTTCATCAAAATATGGACTAGGCTAAGAATTTCCAAGTTACTACCCAAAAGTTTTCTGACCCAATTTTTTTCCCCATTGGTTTTTCCCTAACAACGGAATCAGGTCGTTACAATAGATACCAATTTACCCTTTACTCGTCCCCGACTGATCAACAAGGAAAGACTGGCTAAAGTAAGGGTAGAGTAGTACCTGAATCATTGAATAACTGGGGATACTTGTCTCGCATGTCCCTCTCAGTTTCCCAAGTAGCTTCCTGCTCTGGATGATGTTTCCATTGCACATTCACAGACTTTATATCCTTGGTCCTCAGCTTCCGGATATCACGATCAAGAATTTTCATCGGTTCCTCCTCATACTGGAGGTCTTTGTCTAACAAAACTGAGTCCTATTTTATGATGTAATCCCCATCACCATGATATCTCTTCAACATGGACACATGAAATACTGGATGAACTCCAGATAAGTTTGGAGGTAGAGCCAATCTATAGGCCACTGGCCCTACACGATGAGGAACTTGAAATGGTCCAATGTATCGAGGACTAAGCTTGCCCTTCTTGCCGAAACTCATCACCCCTTTCATGGGTGACACCTTAAAAAGAACCTTCTCACCACTCTGAAATGACATGTCTCTTACCTTATGGTATGGATACTTTTTCTATCGACTTTGGGCTGCTAGAAGCTTAGTTTGGATGCTTCTTACCTTATCCTGAGCATCCTTCACCAAGTCAACCCCCAGAGGTTTCACATCTCCAGCCTCAAACCATCCTATGGGTGATCTACATCCTCTCCCATAAAGTTCCTCAAATGGTGCCATATCAATGCTGGAGTGGTAACTATTATTATAAGAGAACTCACACAAGGGTAGGAACTTATCCCAATGTCCTCCAAAGTCGATCACACATTTCCTCAACATGTCATCTAGCACTTGATTAGTCCTCTCTGACTTCCCATCTATTTGCGGATGGGAAGCGGTGCTAAAGGTAAGTTGAGTGCCCAACTCATCATGCAATTTCCTCTAAAACTTGGATGTGAACTGCGTACCACGGTCTGAGATGATCGAAAGGGGCACCCCGTGCAGCCTCACTATCTCTTTCACATAAACCTTAGCCAACTGCTAAGCATTATAGTCTATTCTGACCGGAATAAAATGCGCTGACGTAGTCAATCTTACAACCACTACCCAAATAGAATCAAACTTCCCCAAAGTCTTGGGAAGCCCAACCACGAAATCCATGGCTATCTTTCCCACTTTCATTCCGGAATTGGCATTCTCGGAAGCAAACCTGCAGGCCTTTGGAGTTCATATTTTACTTGTTGGCAGTTTGGCACTTAGACACAAACTCTGCTATATATTTCTTCATGCCAAGCCACCAATAAAGTCGCTTCAAGTCTCAGTACATCTTGGTCACACCTGGATGAATGGAATACCGCGAACCATGGGATTCTGTCAACAAATTCTGAATCAAGTCATCCACTCGGGGGACACAAATCCTTCCTTTAAAACTGAGCACACCCTCTGCATCAAGAACCATATCTTGTGCCTTACCAAACACTGTCTTCTTTCTAAGCTCATTCAAATTCTCATCCTCAAACTGTTTGGCCTTGATCTCCTCAATGAATGTGGCCCTAACCTCAATGCTAGCTAACACCCCACCTCTCTCTAAGATGCCCAACTACATGAACTTAGACTCCAAGGTTCATATTTCCTTAGCCAAAGGTCGCTTGGATACACCCAAGCAAGATAGATTACCCATACTCACAGCCTTCCGGCTTAATGCGTCTGCCACCACGTTAGCCTTACCCGGATGATACTGAATGGTTACATCATAATCTTTGAGTAACTCCATCCAACTTCGTTGTGTCAGATTTAGATCCTTTTGAGTGAATATATGTTGTAGGCTACGGTGGTAAGTAAATACCTCACACTTGACACCATAAAGATAATACCGCCAGATTTTAAGGGCAAATACTACCACTGCCAACTCCAAATCATGCGTCGGGTAGTTCCTCTTATGTACCTTCAGCTGTCGCGAAGCATAAGCTATGACATTCTTATCCTGCATCAACACAGCACCCAAGCCCGAATGTGAAGCATCACAATAAATAATGAAATCGTTACCTTCCACCGGTAGTGCAAGAATAGGTGTTGTGGTCAAGAGAGTCGAGCCTTTAAAAGCTTTCCTCACATTTTTCAGTCCATTCAAAAGGTACCTCTTTTTTTGTCAACCTTGTCAGATGTGTGGCAATGGAAGCAAAGTTCTTCACAAATCGACGATAGTAGCTGGCAAGCCCCACAAAGCTCCTAATTTCAGTCACAAAACTAGGTCGGACCCAATTCTTGACTGCTTCAATCTTTTGGGGATCTACCTTTACCCCTTCCCTTGAAACTACATGCCCCAAAAAGGCAACCGAAGTCAACCAAAACTCACACTTAGAAAATTTAGCATACAACTTCTGTCTCCCAAGAACACCCAGAACCATATGAAAATGGTCGGCATGCTCTTCCTTACTCTTTGAATAAACCAAAATACCCTCAATAAAAACAATAACAAACAAATCCAGAAATGGTTTGAACACGCAATTCATCAAACTCATGAAGGTTGCAGGTGCATTGGTCAACCCAAACGACATCACTAAAAACTCATAGTACCCATAGTGGGTCCTGAATGTCGATTTTGGTACATCCTCAGGCCTAATCTTTAACTGATGATAACCAGACCTTAGATCAATCTTAGAGAAAACTGATGCACCCTGCAACTGGTCAAAAAGATCATTTATCCGAGGCGGTGGATACTTGTTCCGAATGGTGACCCTATTCAATTGGCGATAGTCTATGCACATTCTCATACTACCATCATTTTTCTTACCAAAGAAGACAGGAGCACCCCATGGGGAAGCACTAGGACGAATGAATCCTTTATAAAGAAGCTCTTGGATTTGAGCCTTAAGCTCTCTTAGTTCTACTGGAGCCACACGGTAAGGAGGGATATAAATGGGGCGGGTACCAGGTTCCAAGTCAACGCAGAAATATATATCTCTATCCGGAGACATACTAGGCGAATCGGTAGGAAAGACTTCTCTAAATTCTGACACCACAGGAATAGACTCAATAGAGGGAGACTGGACCTCAACATCCTGAATATGCGCCAAATAAACCAAACAACCCTACCCCACTAGTTTCCTAGCCCGAATGGAGGATATGATCTTAGCTGGCTTAGGCTTGTACACCCCTTCCCACTCTAACTTTTCCCTACCTGGGATCTCTAGAGTCACAGACTTAATATTACAATTAAGCACAACATAATAGGGGGAAAACCAAGTCATGTCTAAGATTATGTCAAAGTCAGTCATATCCAAAATAACCAAATCAGCCAAAGTCTGAAAACTCATAAACAAGAAAGGACAAGCACGATAGACATGGGTGACTATGCAAGACCCTCCAACTAGAATAGAAACATGGATGGAGGTATCAAGTACATCACAAATCATATCAAATCCCAAGGAAAACTGAACTGACACATAAGAATAAGTAGAACCCGGATCAAACAACATATTAGCCATTCGGTCACCGACAAGAATAGTACTTGTGATCACTGCTTCAGAAGAGTCTGCTTCGCTCTTGCCTGGAAAGACATAACACTGAGCCTTGTCATCTTGATGGGCGACTTCCCAGCCTGGCTGCGCCGTACTTCTGCCTACGTTACCATTTCCCCAACCTCCACGGCCTTGCTGATTTCCTCCTCACCTACCTGGTAGACGTCCTCGACCGTTATTACCATTCCTGCGGGTACCACTGCTCTAGTCTGCTGTTGCGCGGGGTCCAACATACGCGGGTGGGTACATTCTCTCCTCATTTGCCTAGGTTTTCAACAATTATAACAAGTGCGATCAAAAGATGGCCTGCTGCCCGCTGAAAGTGCGGCTCCCTGGCTATCCTGAATCAAATTTTGGTGTGGAGTTCCCGAGTAATTACTTGTAGAAGCGGGCATAGCGGATTAAATTGGCCAGGCTGCAAGTGTCAGCCTACCTGAACCTCTGGAGTAGGAACCCTGAAAGTTACTTGTGCTCTTAGCTTTCTTAGCCAACGCCTTAGCCTGCCCATCCCACCTCACTCCTTCCAATTTCTTCACAAAATCCGTTACCTCATTAAAACTTTTCCCTGCAGAGGTCATGTGAGCGGACAATACCTGTAACTTGGAGTTCAGTCCCTTGACGAATAGATGAATCCTCTCCTCCTCGGTAGTCACCAATTGCGTCGCATATCTAGACAAGGCATGGAACTTAGCCTCATAAGAAGCCACAGACATACCACCTTGCTCCAAAGCCATAAACTCATCATTCTTACGATCTCTCAAAGTCCGGGGAACATACTATTCCAGAAACAGAGCATGAAACTGGGTCCAAGGGAGGGACGCCAGTATTCCTACCGGTGCATCCTCTTCCTGTCCAACATCCTCCTCATCCTCTATTTCCACATTCTATTCTACCTCTTTGTGATGTGTGGGAGGAACCTCATCTCTGCGAGTATTCTCAACTGGTGCTCCACCCCTAGTGGGTGCTACCCCCTTGCTATTCCTCTACTCCTGGCTCGACTGTGACCTCTCGCTGCGGATTCCTCAGTTGGCTCATTGACGGGAGCTGCAGGCCTGAAACCATTGAACCTAGTGTTAACCATCTGCGGACAGAAGAATGAAGGAGATTAGATACCAATTTAGATCACCAGATACCAATTGGAATCAAGCTATAGCACGAAAGGAGACAAGAGAAAACATAGATATTTCCTAAAGTCCTATAGCCTCTCGAAAAAAAGCACAAACGTCTTCGTACCGTTCCGCAAGACTCTACTAGACTAGTTTTGGTACATCGATATCAATGAACCTAGGGCTCTGATACCAACTTTGTCACGACCCAGACTATCGTGATTGGCATCAACACTAACCCTCCGGTGGGAGAACCATTACTACTAACCAACTTACCCCAAAACTAAACATTTAAAGATACAAAAGCAGGTTTAAATGCATAAATAAACTGTAGTTCCCATAAACTCTGAAAGTCTAACAAATCGTTACTAAAACATTGTGAAAAACACCCTGAGAATCTGAAAGTCAATGTACCAAAACATCTAAAGTTCAACAATTATAAGGAAAATGGGTACAATCCAAACAAAACATACAAGTAAATCTAACTAGAGAGTCTGAGTCCGAAAAGAATGATCTAAAACATAGAGGACCCATGGCAGCCTGAAAGAACTACCTCACCCTTGAATTCGATCTTGCTCACAGATCTCCTAAACGAGGTCTGTCTGTAGCCCCCTGAAGATGCCCTGTACTCAACAAAGAAGGAGCAAGTGCATTATCAGCACACAACCACAGTGTACTGGTAGGATCACGTGGCTATTCCAGTAAGTGAAACATATATATATGCAGTCAAAACATAGTAAACACGCATATACTGAACATATACAATATCAATTATCATTTCAGGAGCAATGTACAATTCCACTCAAAATAGAGTTCATGCTGAAATTTAGACATGAATGAATCAACTCAAATATTTCAATAACAATATCGAAAACTCAATACTCAGAACTCAAGAACTCAGAACTCAACGATACTACCCATCTCAAGAATATTCAATTCAAAGGGTTCATGCTGAAATATAAATATGAATGAATCAACTCAAGAACATCAATGCATAACATATAGCAATTCAATAATTAGGAATAGAGTTTCAAAAAGGATCAGGAACTCAAGAACTCAAAATCAACTCAATAAAAGCTCTTGAACTTTTCTCCTAAACTCACTTTAGTTTGGAATATAAATTAAGACATGTAATTATTACATATAGGATCTCTCATGGGTGAATGGAGCCTTTAGGAGCTACTAAGAAGAAGGGAACGTAGTCACGATTCAAAAGAACACGTTCAGAATGAAGCATAGAAAGAAAAAGGATTAGGCGGCCCTGGTGTACTGCTGGCGGTGAGCGCCAGGCCCCAAACTACTGACCAAAGTTTGGGGCGCAGTGCTGGCATGGGGCGCCAGGCCCCAAACTATAGAGCAGAAGTCCTAGCGCCTTGGTGGCGCGCCGCCCCACACCCTTGCCCAGATTTCTGATGAATTTTCCATCTCAATTTAGGGACCTAACTCGTTAAGAATTGAGTGATTCCTCCTAAACTCTTCTTGATTCTCAAACCCAACACAGATTCATAGAATTTCTCATACAAAACTCCTCGAAACATGACTCTTACCAAAGATCCACAACACTATAGAATTCACAACCTCCATTGTTAAAGAATTGAACCAAAATCAAGAACTATGCAAGAATCCTTTAGATACAGATAAATTAGATGTATGGCGTGAAGACGAACAAGTCCATCACTGTGGGAAGCCTTATATACCTGGAAAGAACAATGTTCTTGGTGAAAATCGACGGTATCTTGACGAACGCTCAAAACCTAGCTCTTTCTCCTCTTGAAATCTTCTCTTATTTTTTCAAAGTGCTTAGGAACGACAAAGAGTGGTTTAGCATCCGATTAGTCCCTTAATTGGGTGAGGAAAACTTGGCTAGGCTTAGTAGGAAAAGGAAAAGACCAAAATACCCTTTTTTAAAATGAATGAGATGCCTTAAATAGAGAGGCTTCACTCAAACATGCATAATTTTTTACTCTGAGCTCGAAATTAAGCAAACTTGGCGGTGTTGGAAAGAGGACTCAAAGACCTTCGATTTGATCGGTCATGGGCCACCTAATTCTTTATGTGCTAAAAGATATGGTCGTTTGAAGTTGACCAAAACCTAAAAATGATGGTGACTCGTACGAACTTCTCTTTATTTCTTTCAAAATCCGAGGTGTTACATAAATAAAATCAATAGAAAAAAAAAAGAAAAAAAATAATAAATGAAGGTAAAAAAAAAATGAAAAAAAGGTTTAAACACAAGGCAATTTTTTAAAAAAAATAACGTGTATTGACTTAATGGGCCACCTAATTCTTTATGTTCTAAAAGATATTGTCGTTTGAAGTTGACCCAAAAAAATGATGGTGACTCATACGAACTTCTCTTTAATTCTTTCGAAATCCGAGGTGTTACATAAATAAAATCAATAGATAAAAAAGAGAAAAAAATAATAAATGAAGGTAAAAAAAAAATGAAAAAAAAGGTTTAAATACAAGGCAATTTTTTTAAAATAAATAACGTGTATTGACTTAATTTAAATACAAGATGAAGAAAATAAGAAGATTTAACAAAAATTAAAAATTTAAAGAATTATAGGGGAAAAAAAGTTAAAGAAGTTTTTTAAAAAAAAAAAATTACACATGTGGTGGCCGCATGTTGTACAAACACAATCAACTTACTTGGTTGAAGGTGCCACGCAACAAAAAAGGTGTATAAAAATACAGTAAAAATGAGTTCGAGGAGGTAATATGACTCTGGTTAAGTTAAGGTGAGTTTCTAGGATTTCGTTCATAATCTAGGGGGATATTTATGCATTATATCTCTATTTTTTGTCAAATGAAATCATTTAAGTTTATCAAAATTAACTAAAAAGTAAGTTTCACCTAAATTTTGTATTTTATACTAAAACTAAGACATGGCACTGTAAAATAGCTAGTTAGATCAATAAAATATATTAATGAATTCATTTCAGAGGTCATCCTTCAAAGGCTTATGGAAATCATATTTACCTTCTTGATTATTATTATTATTTGGGTAAATTGAAGCCATTGACCACATCAAGCTCGTAGATTTTGCGTTTGTCATTGATTTTTATTTTTGTTTTTTTAAGAACAAATCTTTTGTTAATTGAAAAGGTGTTTATGAAATTCACTAAACAAATAGTATATTAGTAAAGGAAAAAAAGTTAAATTATATTTTTTATATTGATAATAATGAGTTAAAATTATTACAAAAAAAATATTAAAACAAATGCAATAAACATAATATCATAAACCACCACAAAAATATTATGAAGAAAAATATGGAGGCAGATTTCTGAAATTACCTCAAATGTCACATCATATTTTGTAAAAAAGAAATAGGGCAAACTTCATAAATCCAACTAGTTTAGGTCCTAATTACTAAGATTTCCGATAGTGTCAAATATTACATCCTCTACCATATTTCGTGCTTAGGACACACAAGTTTGAATCCGTGAGATATATGTATCTGTTGAATTTTAAATCGAGATACATATTTTATTTATTTTAATTAATTTGTTGTAACGAATTTTCTTAATTAGAGGAGTAATTGAGGATTTTCAAAATACATGGATAATTAATTCTGAAAATTTAAATTAATTAAATCTCTTAATATAAGGCAGAAATCAAGGAGTGTATTTATGTTTAATTAATTTCATTTTATTATTTTTAGAAATACTAAATTCAGTATTATTAATAAAATAAAATAAACATTTATATCTTGGTCATGTAATTTGATTAGTTTCATTTTATTACTCTTAAAATAATAAATTCATTAATTTGAAGTATCTATTATCAATATATAATGTATCTACAATAACTAAACACTTAGATACATGAGTATCATACAAGTACATCCATATGTATCATAGAAGTATCTACTATTAATTTCATGTATCTATTACATGATCTAATTTTAATTTCATGTATATGTTTCTATGATCTAATATTATTCCATGTATCTTTTATATGTATAGCTTGATGTATCAAGTATCAATTTCATACGCTATATCCAAAAATATGTATCTTAGATAAATACGAAAATAGTTAGATACATTGTAATAACATAACAAACATATATGATAATATTAAGATACATGATAGAAGACCAGATACATATGACAAGACTCAGATTGTAACACCCCAAAAATTTCTAAGCTAAGACCCATATCATTTTATAACACCTCCCACTTTGAGAAAGGCTAAAGAGGGCTAACGAACAAGTCTACGAATCAAAAATAGACCATGGACCCTTCATGACACCCTAAATGGCCCGTTTAGGGTATGGTGGATGAACGTCCAAGGTATCCAAGGTGGGAGTCACCTAGACGGGACGCTAGACGGCCCGTGGTGACTTGTACAATCCATTTAGGGGTCCGTACAAGTCACCCATTAGTTTTTAAATTTTATGTCAACTTCAAACAATCATATCTCTCAGCACATAATGAATTAGTGTCTCGTGACCTATAAAATTAAAGGTCTTTGAGTCCTATTTTCAACGCCACCAAGTTTGCCTTATTTCGAGTTTGCAGTAAAAAGTTATTCCCATTTTAGTAAAGCCCTGTCGGGCAGGTGAAGCTTTACGGCCGGCTATACGGCCCAATTCATATTGTATCTTATTTATCCTATAAGAATACACATAAATCCATAAATTCTCCTTTCATAGAGTAAAAATCATTTTTTATTCAATTACATCTTAGAAACATGGGTTAAGCATAGGTACATGGAATTTCATCATAAAATCATGGAATCCTCTCAATTCATGCATAAACAATCATAATTCAATAAATTGAATCAACATTCATAAGAACCCATAAATTGGAAGAAAACCCTAACTCAAATTGGGGAATCTCTACTTTTCAATTTGGAGAACTTAGGGCCTCAATGGATGCAAGGGTTCCATGGATGAAAAGCTATCATACCTTGCTATCAAAGCCCAAAAGCAATTGAAGAAAGGAGGATTGACCTTGAACCCTTGCTTGAATCTTCTTCTTCAAACTTCTAGAGAGAAATTATTTGGAGAGGAAGAACCCAATTTCTTTTAATGAATTTAAGAGAATGACTTGAATGGGTAAGTTTTGGGGTTAAAATCACTTATATAGGGGTCCTAGGCATGGGTAAAATGACATAATATTGTTTTAAAAAATCTGAAAAAGACCCAACTGCCACTTAACTTACACCTGACGCAACCCCCACACGGCAGGCTCCACGAGCATTCCAATGGTCCACGAGCCGTCTAGGGTGTCGTGGCCCTTGGACCGGTGGCCTGCAAATTTTCCCGAAAAACCCACGCACCCCATGACCCCTTCCACGAGCCGTCAAGTGGCTCGTGTGGAGGGTCAACCTTTAGGGTAGCTACTGCCTCCCCTCCACGGCCTTCACAATGGCCCGTTGAGCTCTTCACGAGCCATTTGGGTGATCGTGGGAGGGGAGCCCTCTTTGGCTCAACACTATGAGCCACCAATGACTACACCACACCTCGTGGTGCCCTTCACGGCTCGTCTGGGCCTTTGTGAAGGGTGCCCAGGCTCAATCCTTTGCTCGTGACCTCTCACTATGTTCTCTTGCTTAGTCTACTAGATTCCGAGGTGTTACATTATCTCCCCCTTGGAAACATTCGTCCTCGAATGGGATTCTAGACAGCAAACGGAGACAAGAATTATATCCTATCAACCCATCATGTATGAAATCACTTAAATGCACATATCCAAGGAGAAAACATCAACTCCAAGCTAAAGCATGTTCAACAATCATCTCATGAAGTCTATATGCACCTCATACTCAATGCACATCAACATGAGAAAAATCAATCAGATAAACTCATTTTCTTTCAAAATTCTAGTTTTTCATGAACATGCACAAAATGAGGACTTATGGGAATATCTAAGACACATGACACCAGAATAAAGAATAAACAATGAGGAATTCATTACCTCAAGCTACAGTAGGGGTAGAAGGAAAAAATGAGGATATCGGGACATCATATTGGCCTCGGCCTCCCAAGTAGCACCCTCAACTAATTGATTCCTCCAAAGAACCTTTACAGAAGCAACTTCTTTGTTTCTCAACTTCTTAACTTGCCGGTCTAAAATTTCTACTGGAACTTCCTCATAATAAAGATTCTCATCAACTTCCAAACCTTGTAAGGGAACTATGGATGTCAGGTCTCCAACACACTTTTTCAACATAGAGACATGGAAAACAGGATGCACCGATGCCAAATCATTAGGCAACTCAAGCTCATAAGCAACCTTACCAACACGCCTCAAAATCTGATATAGACCCACATAACGGGGACTAAGCTTCCCTTTTTTCCCAAATCTCATTACACCCTTCATGGGTGAGATTTTCAAGTAGACCCAATCGTTTACCTCAAACTCTAGGTCTCTTCTTCTAACATCGGCATAGGAATTTTGTCGACTTTGGGCTGTTCTCAACCTTTCTCTAATAATTCGGACTTTCTCCACAGCCTCATGAACTAACTCAGGTCCTATCAAGGCAACTTCACCCATCTCAAACCAACCTATAGGAGATCTACACCTCCTTCCATAAAGAGCCTCAAACGGAGCCATACCAATACTGGAGTGATAGCTATTATTATAGGCAAAATCAATCAAAGGCAAGTGATCATCCCAATTTCCTTTGAAATCAATCCCACAAGCTCTCAACATATCTTCTAAATTTTGGATAGTACGCTCCGCTTGCCCATCGGTTTGTGGATGAAAAGTCGTGCTAAGCTTAACATCAGTACCAAGACCCTTTTGGAAAGATTTCCAAAACTGAGAAGTAAATTGAATACCTCGATCGGAGATAATGGACAAGGGCATTCCATTTAAACCTTATCATTTCCCTTAAATACAACTTAGCATAATCTTCCGCGGAATAAGAAACTTTGACGGGAATGAAATGGGTCGATTTCATCATTCGGTATACTATAACCCAAATCGAGTCATGATGTCACCGGGTACGAGGCAACCCTACTGTAAAGTCCATATTCAAATCTTCCCACTTCCAAGTACGAATACTAATGTCTTGGGACAAACCTCCCGGTTTATGATGTTCAACTTTCACCTGTTGACAATTAGGACACTTAGCCACAAATTCTGCAATATCCTTCGTTATCCCATTCCACCAATAGACTTTCTGGAAATCACGGTACATCTTGGTGGCTCCTGGGTGAATGGAATACCGAGAACTATGGGCTTCTAACAAGATTTGTTACCTCAGGTCATCAACATTAGGAACACACAAACGACCTTGATATCTAAGTGCACCATCTCCCCCTTGGGAGAAAGCCTCAACGAGCTTTCTAAGCACTATTTCTTTCAATTCTACTAAGGTCGGATCAAACCATTGCTTGGCTTTCACATTTCTGAACCATTTTGAACCACAACACCACCCTTGGTGGAGTCCATTAACCGAACACCCATTCGGGCCAATCTATGTACATCTCGTACCAATTCTCTTTTACCATCCTCTATATAGGCAAAACTACCCATTGATAGTCGGCTAAGGGCATCCGCCACAACATTTGCCTTACCGGGGTGATAGAGAACACTCATATCATAATCCTTAAGTAACTCAAGCAACCTTCTTTGGCGAAGCTTAAGATCTTTCTGATTAAACACATATTGTAAACTCTTATGGTCGGTGAAAACATCGACATGAACATCATACAAATAGTGCCTCCAAATCTTTAAGGTAAAAACAACCGCCGCTAATTCAAGATCATGGGTAGGATAATTCTTCTCATGAACCTTAAGTTGCCTTGAAGCATAGGCAATGACTTTTCCATTTTGCATAAGTGCACATCCTAACCCAATTCTCGAGGCATCACAATATACAACAAAAACATCAGTCCCTTCCAGTAAAGTCAACACCGGAGCGGAAGTAAGTCTATCTTTCAATTCTTGGAAACTCTTCTCACATGCTTTAGGCCATATGAACTTGGCCTTCTTTTGAGTCAATGATGTCAATGGAGAGGCAATCGACGAGAACCCCTCAACAAACCTCCTGTAGTAACCAGTTAAACCTAAGAAACTTTTAATATCTGAAGGGAATAAGGGTCTGGGCCAACTCTTGACCGCATCCGTCTTCTTAGGATCTACTTCAATACCCTTACTTGAAACAATATGGCCAAGAAAAGCCACAGACCTTAGCCAAAACTCACATTTGCTAAACTTTGTAAAGAGTTGTCGGTCCTTGAGGATTTGAAACACAATCCTTAAATGGTTGATGTGATCATCCTCACTTCTCGAATAAATCAATATATCATCAATGAACACAATTACAAACATGTCAATGTATTGTCTAAACACCTTATTCATCAAATCCATAAATGCGACCGGAGAATTAGTCAAATCAAACGACATCACCATAAATTCATAGTGATCGTACTGAGTTCGAAGGGCCATTTTTGGAATATCTTCTTCATTCACCCTCAATTGGTGATAACTCGTCCTAAGGTTTATCTTAGAAAAATAACTTGCTCCTTGGAGTTGGTCAAATAAATCATCTATCGTTGGGAGAGGATACTTATTCTTAATGGTCACCTTGTTCAATTGCCGGTATTCAATACACATACGAAGTGAACCATCTTTCTTTTTAACAAAAAAAAACCAGAGCACCCCATGGAGAGATACTCGATCGGATGAAACCCTTATCCAACAAGTCTTTCAATTTCTACTTTAGTTCCGTAAGCTCTACCGGAGCCATTCGGTAAGGAGGAACAGAAATAGGCTGCATATCTGGGAGAAGATCAATACCGAAGTCTATTTCCCTTTCGGGAGGAATACTGGGTAGATCATCTAGGAACACTTCTGGATACTCATTAACAACGGGGACCGACTTAAGAGTAGGAGTTTCAGAATCCATATCCCTCACCCTAACTATATGGTACATGCAACCCTTAGAAATCATCTTTCTAGCTTTAAGACAAGAAATAAACTGACCCATAGGTATAGAATTTCCCCCCTTCCACTCTAGGACAGGCTCATTTGGGAACTGAAATTACATGGGTTATATAGTCAATATAAGAATAACTCGAATGCAACCAATCCATCCCAAGAATGACATCAAAATCTAGCATATCAAGCTCTACCAGATCAACATAACTGACTCTATGAGGTAAGGAAACGGGACACTTTATATAGAGCCTCTTAGCCATAACAGAATCACCAATAGGAGTAGAGACAAAAAAGGGATCTAACGACACATCAGGAAGCACATCAAACCTCATACCCACATATGGCGTCACAAAGGTTAAAGTAGCACCGGGATCAAGTAAAGCATAAACATCAAGTTGAATGACTTTCAACATACCGGTAACCACATCGGGAGAACCCTCTTGTTCACCACGAGTCTGAAGTGCATAGAACCTATTTTGCTTGGGAGCTTTTGAACCCGAACCACTTGGACCGGATGAAGGATAGGATTGAGCCCTACGATGATTATCTCCTTCATTCTTAGAAACTGAAGGGCAATCTCTTATCTTGTGGTCCATCTTACCACAACCAAAATAGTATTGGAACCCGCTAGACATTTACCCTCATGCTTCCTTCCACACTTAGCACAATTTGACAATGAAGACCCACTACCACCTCCTTGAGGTTTAGGGTTAGACATCCTACCATGGTCGAATCTTGGAGGAGCATTAGAGGAACCTTGCCTGGAAAACTTTTGTCGAAACCTTGAACGACCACATCCACCGAACCTAGAGTATGAATAGTTTCCATCCCCGGTTCTTGCCCTCTTTACTTCCCTAGAATTCTCGTTAGGTTTCTCGTCCTCAATTTGTTGGGCATGGACTATGGGGTGAGATATGTCCATTCGGACACTCCCGAAACGAACTTGCTCATCCTTACCCTAGAGTCAGCAACTATAGAGGGAGCATATCTCGATGACTGTGTGAATCTCAAAGCATATTCTTTTACGCTCATGTTCTCTTATCGAAGGTTGATAAACTCAAGCACCTTCGCTTCCCTCATCTCAAGAGAAAAGAACCTATCAAGAAAAGTATACTTGAACCTTTCCCAATCTAGAGGACTCGCATCTTCCGTCGTTGCTTCCTTCCATTGGTTGAACCAAATTTGAGCAACACCCTTAAGTTGATAAGCGGCCAATTCCACCTTTTCCACTAGCGTTACTCCCATAATAGCCAACACCTTGTAAACCTCATCAATGAAATCTTGAGGATCTTCCTCAACCTTAGAACCATAGAATTTCGGAGGATTTTTTCTAGTGAAATCCCTCACTCTAGATGTCATCGTACCCACATTTGGTTTCACGGGAGCTACTTCCCTATTAGCTGGGGCCGTCACTGCTTGGGCTAAAACTTGAAAAGCTGTTGTAAACTCCACATTAGTCACTTTCTCGGCCAAAGGGTCAACTGGAGCTTGAGGATCTTGAGGAGGAGCTTCTTGACTTGCATTCTCTCCCTCATTCCTCTTAGCAAAAGCTCTTCGAGTAGTCATATCATGTAGACCATCGGGTAAGGATTAAGAGGGAAACATTATAGAGTCAAACTCTATCGCACGACTTAGAGTGAAGAAAGAAGTGAAGTTTCATTAACATCCTGTAGCCTCTCATGCATAAATGTGGTGCGCTTCACACTCAAGAACAAGACTCTACTTGACGTGGTTTTGAGACATCCTAGAACCTTTCTAAACCTTATGCTCTGATTACCAAGTTTGTCACGATCCAGGGGTATCCCCTAAATGTAACATGGCGTAGAAGACCCCGAGAGGCCTCATACAAGCCACTTATCTTTCATAGTCAAGATAATAGAAATCTATAAGATTGAAAACATTATTTCAAGATAACCAATGTTTTAAAAACAAAGCGGATGTCTAAATTACTTGTCTCAAAACCATCTAATACAATGGAATCTCGGGACGTAGCCCATACATCAATGTTCAAAACTCAAATGAAAAGAACATAAGGAAAGTAGTGGCCCAATCCTCGGATGAGTGAGGACTCACCATTCTTCAACTCTTCTTCTACTATGGATCCTAGCCACGGGGATGAGAGTCGGGAACGCCGGACCCCTACATTTGGATAAGAAATGTAGGCAAGATTATGCGTTAATAAAAAAATGTACTAAATATGATAACTTGCATAAACATAACATAAACGTTAGACAACATAAGTCATAAAGCATAAACAATGCACATCATTGATCATCTCAACATGTAAGAAGTACTTCTTGAAGTAACCTCAATTTATCCTTAGTCAAGACATGGGTAACCGCCTCTAGTATTACTCATCATGGAAGGAAAACTCAAGAAACAATCCAAGCTCATCACCTAACATAACATATCCTAGCTTATCTTTTAAGGAAATGGGAATCGCCTCTTGCCTTACTATAAAGGATCATGGGTAATCGCCTCTTTCCCTTCTTACTTTGGGATCATGGGTAGTCTCCTCTTTTCCTTCTTACTTTGGGATCATGGGTAGTTTCCTCTTGTCCAACTTGCATTATAGAAATGTGGGTAATCGCCTCTTGTCCAACTTCAAGGAATATGGGTAATCGCCTTTTATCCTTCTTATTTAGAGGTCATGGGTAATCGCCTCTAGCATCATCAATATCATAATTCCTTAGCTTAGATTCACTTTAGGTGATAAATTCTTTCAACCTAGAATCATTCAATGTGAGAAAGCCTTTCACATGCATACATAAGAAAATCATGTGGGAAAATCCCTTCCACAACAATCACATCAATAATCAACAATTAATAACATATGCTTCACTCTCAAAGCAATTCTTATCATAAATCATCACATATGCTTCAATCTCAAAGCAATTCATATTGTATCTTATTTATCCTATAAGAATACACATAAATCCATAATTCTCCTTTCATAGAGTAAAACCCATTGTTTATTCAATTACATCTTAGAAACATGGATTAAGCATGGGTACATGGAATTTCATTATAAAAGCATGGAATCCTCTCAATTCATGCATAAACAATCATAATTCAGTCAATTGAATCAACGTTCATAAGAACCCATAACTTGGAAGAAAACCCTAACTCAAATTGGGGAATTTCTACTTTTCAATTTGGAGAACTTAGGGGCTCCATGGATTCAAGGGTTCCATGGATGAAAAACTATCATACCTTGCTATCAAAGCCCAAAAGCATTTGAAGAAATGAGGCTTGACCTTGAACCCTAGCTTGAATCTTTTTTTTCAAACTTCTAGAGAGAGAAATATTTTGGAGAGGAAGAACCCAATTTATTTTGATGAATGTGTAAGTTTTGGGGTTAAAATCGCTTATATAGGGTCCTAGTGTCACGGAGTTAGAGTCTCACTAAAGCTCTGTGCGGCACTTGACAACTTACTCACTAATATTTTAAGATCTTGTAAGCTCAAGTAAGCCCTTTGAAACTAAGATCGCTAAGAGAATGTGAAGAAATACTTAGAAAGATTTAAAGAGCTTTGGAAGAAAGCTTTGTATTGCTTGTGGAAGATTGCTTACAACTTTGTTGGATTGCTCGCTTCAAGCTTGGATGCCTTACAAAGGAGAGGCCCTTCTATTTATACTACTTCCTAGGGGCCTAAGAGTAAATAATATTTACTTAACAAGTCTCTGCTTATTTACACTTTAGTCCATGTTCTAGAATTCTCTACTAGTCTAGAGAATTCTAAGGCTTTCTAAGATATCTTCTAAGTTATTCTAGAGTCTTCCACTAACCTCTCCAAAACTTTAGATTTTTCCTCCCCTCTTCTAGTGTAAAATTTGAAGGGTAAAGTGGCGGGTCATGACAATCTCCCTCTCCTATTGATGTGACGACCGCGTCGCATTGCTGCTGCATGGACAACCAAGTCTTGTCTTTTCGTATGCACAACCAGTAGTCCATTGACTTGATCAATGCCCTTGTGCAACTCCCTCAGCTGCTTCCTTATCTCTTCCAGCTCGGTCTTATGATCTACCTCCCTCCTAGGAGGCACACGCCTTGGTGACTCCTCTAGCATAACGACCTCGTTCTCTTCTATAACCTTCTCCATGAATGGTGGCAAGGACTCTTTAGCACCATTGTCTTATTTCGAACTTGCAATGGTGGCTATAAATGCGACTCCTTCTTCTTAGTGCTTCTCACGAGCTGCATGGCTATTAGTCGGACTTGTCCTTTCATCTTTAGTACCTTAACCAGGGGCACCATACATGATCCTCCTTGCTCCATGACCAAGAGTTGTTGGAGGTAAGGATCGATCACCGCGTGGCACTACTGGAAGAACTCTTGCGTAAGAATTATGTCAAAGAGATCTAAAGGAGCGACAATGAAGTTGGTTTTACCTTGCCACTCGCCTAGCGTGATGCTTACTCCATGTGCGACTCCACACACGGGAGTCGGTGGTGCATTGACCATCCTGAGTTGGGCGTTACTTGGACTGTAACTCAGCCCCAACCTTGTCGTTGTTGTCTTGGTCATGATATTGGCCTCTGCACCCGTGTCGACCATAGCACGAGCAGGTCTTCCTTTGATCGTGATGTCGACATACTGCGCACCATATTCCCTCGACTTTCCTGGCTGCTTTGTGATGGCTCCGCATAGTCCTATCAAGCCCAACTGTGTCGTCTCTGCACCTTGTCCTTGCTCATGTGCATCCTTCTCCTTCCGCTTTCGCAGGATAGCACCAAGGATCTTCAGTTCAGGGCACCTTGCATAGCCATGTGGCGGCCTACCGCATATGTAGCAATCGTTTCTTTTGGCAGTTTCTGCCTTTCTCTCTGTATCGCCAGGACTTCCAGACTTCTTGCCATCAGACCTATAGGTATCATGATTCTTGGGATGTGGCTGCTGCTCCTCTATTTTGCCACGATCTCCCCCACCTTGGTCATGACTGCCTCTCATCTCCTCTCATCTAGCTCTGTCTAGCTTTTCATGCCTGAAGTCTATCAAAGCTTCGGCCTGTGTGATGGCTTCATCGATAGTCCTGACCTGTCGGCGTTCCAACTCCGTCCTAACCCAATTTTGCAGCCCATCTATGAAGTGGAACAACATATCTTCATCCGTGAGGTTGGGAATCTGAAGCGTGAGGGTGGTGAACTCCTTCACGTATGCACGTATGCTGCCCATTTTCTTCAACTACTTAAACTTGCGCTTCACCTCGTAGATGACGTTGTTAGGAAAGTAAGCCTTCTTGAAATCCACTCGGAATTTCTCCCAAGTGTTGATGGTGCAAAGTCCCTTCCATATTTCCGAATCTTTACGCCTCAACCATAGCATGGCTATTTCCGAAAGATACAACACAACGGTGTTGATCTTGTTTTCATCGCTCTTCACTCGGTTACACTTGAAGTAATTCTCCAAGTGCCATAAAAAATTCTCCACCTCTTGTGCGTCACAGGCGCCTTTGAACATAGGTGGCTTGGGAGCTTCGACCTTGGCCTCCCTATCTCGGTCGAACGATGATGATCCTCCAACTTCCACACCCTCCTTGAGTGCTTTCATCTCGGCCTTCATGGTCTCAATCGTTCTTAATGCCTCTATGAGACGACACTCCAAGGAAGTGATAGTCTCTTTCATCTCGAACTCAGCGTGCTGGCGGCCCTCCAACTCCTTGGGGATGTGTCCATTATCCTCAAGGGTGAAGTCCTCTAGAGTCTTGAACTTGCCATCGACCTTGTTCAAGCGCCTGCCTAAGATCTCCACGGCCTGCCTCACCATTTCAACCCTTGAGATCCACTCTTCTCCAGGTGTGACGTTAATGGGCTCCTCACCACGATCATCATCACTTGCTTCGGTGGTCAAAGAGTGGTGAGGACTAAGACTAAATGACTCAAAACTAGCATTGAAAGTAGGTCCCTCTTCAGCAGTGCTTTCTTTCACAGCAAGAAAGAATTGAATTAGCCTCGGAGAACTGAACTGTCTTGATCTGAATCTCTGGAACTCACAGAAGACCAAGGTAAGAGGGGGCAGGGTTAAGGATCACTCACGTCACGGGCACTAGATCCAACGAGCTCAACTTCCACTGAAAAGAGAGGCTAGACGAAATTGAAAGGATGAATCAAACGCAATCAAAAGGGAAGAAGGATTAGGATTTCTTTGACTTTTAGGAAAAATTAAGGAAAACATTTATCATTAAACGTAGAATATCCCGACTTCGCTAGCCAGAACGAAATGGACATATGAGCGATCGATTACAAGAGCTCGACCGATCAGACCAGGAAGAAGAGAAAGAAAGGTCAATCTCCGAAAGGCCTTCGTAGAGCTGAGCTTTTAACAAAAGTAGGAGTCAAGTTTCGAGCAGGAATTCGTGGGCTTCTCTCGAGAAGATAAAAAAGATCAGATTTTAATGATAGTATATGTTAGTGCCTCGCTTGGTATCGGGTCGAGAAATATTTCCTCACTACTCTTGTGGTAGTTCTTTTCCTTGTGGTTCTTCCTTCCACCATCCATATGGACGTTGTTGGTGCTAGCGGCGTTAAAGTCTCCTTCGTTGGCCATTTCCTTAGTACGAACTTTTGCTCTCATACCACGTTTTCACGGACTTAAAGTCTCACTAAAGCTCTGTGCGGCACTTGACAACTTACTCACTAATCTTTCAAGATCTTGTAAGCTCAAGTAAGCCCTTTGAAACTAAGATCGCTAAGAGAATGTAAAGAAAGACTTAGAAAGATTTAGACAGCTTTGGAAGAAGACTTTGTATTGCTTGTGGAAGATTGCTTACAACTTTGTTGGATTGCTTGCTTCAAGCTTGGATGCCTTACAAATGAGAGGCCCTTCTATTTATACTACTTCCTAGGGGCCTAAGAGTAAATAATATTTACTTTATAAGTCCCTACTTATTTACACTTTAGTCCATGTTCTATAATTATCTACTAGTCTAGAGAATTCTAAGGCTTTCTAAGACATCTTCTAAGTTATTCTAGAGTCTTCTAAGGAAAGGTCAAGGGAATTCTAGAGTCTTCCACTAACCTCTCCACAACTCTAGATTCTTCCTCCCCTCTTTCAGTGCAAAATTTGAAGGGTAAGGTCGCGGGTCATGACACTAGGCATGGGTAAAACAACATAGTATTGTTTTAATGAAATTTGGAAAAGACCCAACTACCCCTTAACTTACAGCTGATGCAACCACCACACGACAGGCTCCACGAGACGTCCAAGGGTCCACGAGCCGTCTAGGCTGCCGTGGCCCTTGGACCAGTGGCCTGCAAATTTTCCCCAAAACCCCATGCACCCAACGACCCCTTCCACGAGCCGTCTTGGCTCTCACGAGCCGTCAAGTGGCTCGTGTGGAGGTCCACCTTTAGGGTAGCTACTGCCTCCCCTCCACGGCCATCACCACGGCCCGTCGAGCTCTTCACAAGTCATTTGGGTGCTCGTGGGAGGGGATCCCTCTTTGGCTCAACACTGTGAGCCACCACGGGCTACACCACACCTCGTGGTGCCC
The DNA here is from genome assembly GCA_029582245.1 of Solanum etuberosum. NCBI lineage: Eukaryota > Viridiplantae > Streptophyta > Magnoliopsida > Solanales > Solanaceae > Solanum > Solanum etuberosum. Next base: position 7,008 of record JAJONR010003950.1, on the reverse strand, counting down.
TTCACAGCTCGTTTGGGCCTTCGTGAAGGGTGCCTAGGCTCAGTCCTTGGCTCGTGACCTCTCACTTGGTTCTCTTGGTTAGTATACTAGATTCTGAGGTGTTACAGTTCCATAAGAGATATGAAATTGTATTTATGTCTCCTATTCAAGCCGATAAATATCTCAAATGTTTTTTGAGATTTAACTGACCGTATGTTCAAGAAGATGGCTTTCCCTATCATTGGGAAACATCCTCCGACCTCTCTTCACTGCTCCTTGTTTTTACTTGAAGTGGTACTAATGGTATACATGCTTTACTTAGTTTTGCACCACTCTCCAATAATCTAACTTGTCTGGGGGATAAATCGCCATCTCTAGCAATTGCTTGTATATTTTCTCCAAAGTCTTCATCTTCTTCTATGTCTTGCCTTCGTTGTTTCTCCTCCTCCGTGATGTCCTGCAAATGTGGACAATTTTTTCTGCCTGTTTCCTCTATTTCCCCCGGATTGACTGATATCACCCCTTCCTCATATCCATTCTCATCAATCTGATTGTCGCCTTCCTCTTGTCTATCATTGTTGCTACTCCTTGCATCGCCTTCATTCTCCCTATGTTCTCATTTGTCCCCTTTTAGTGAATCCACCGATTTCGGATTCTGATTCACCTCCATTGACTTCCTTGTACTTTCCCCACTGCTTTTTGTTTCACTATCCTCTACCCCCTACTTCTTCTCTTTAAGTGTGTCTTCTACCCATTGTTTTATTGCCATCCCTTTGGTGTTTTCCTGATTTGCATTTGGTATTTCATCCACCTCCCCTGTGTCTGCCAATGCTCCAAACTTTTTACCATTACTCACTGCATTATTGTCCTGCTGAATGATTTTTTTATTCCAAATTTGTTCAATCTTCCCTTTACCATCTTTTATCCATCCCCTTCTATTTTTGTGTTTTTGTTCCTTAAAAAGCTCCTGCTCCCTGTTGATTTTCTGATCCTCCACCTTCTTCTTCTGTCCTGCTTCCCCTTTCTGTCCTACACCTTTCTTATTCTTCTTTTGGTCAATCTCCCCTTCCACCTTTGGATAAAGCTCAAGGTGGATCACATAACATTGTTGTTCATTATGACCTTGAATTTTGCAGTTCTTACAATATTTTGGAACGTAGTCATACTTAATTTTTATCCACTTCTCGCATGTCGCCCCTGACTGTCTTCTTAGTCCCACATTAATCCTTTTTGGGAAATCTCTTAGTAGATCCACTTCCACCTTTACTCTAGCACAACTAGGCCTAGTCTAATTTTTCGTTGCTAGATCCACTTGTAATGGCTTGCCCACTGCAGCTGCTAGTGACAACACCGCTTCCTGGACGAAAAAATTTGGTGGTAGTGATGGAAAGGAGATCCATGCAATTGTTGTAGATGTCTCCTCTATCGGTCAAACATGGGGTCCCATTTCAGCGTTCTCATCAGATATGACCATCCGTTGTGTGTCAGATAAAAAATAGGTTTTGACAAAAGGTTTACATAATCCTCCAGGATTGATGCTCGAATCAAACATGTTTGCTGCTTAGCAATCCTATTTTGCATTCTCCCTTTAGCTCGCATTGTTTTTGAATGATTTTTCTCAGTTCTTGTATGTCTGGCCATCCATATGAAAAATTTTCAATCACTGCATATTCGAGAGTCTCCTTGATTATCATTTGTTCTACTTCTTCCTCTTTCGAAATTATCCTAGTCTCTCCATGAAGGTATGCAATAGGTTTCATTGGGATTACCTTAGCTATATTTTGTGTTGGTTGTAGCGTTGCTGCATAGTTGAGTTTTGCTGAATGATTTTGGTCTTTCGGTTGAAGATCAACCCCAGTGGGGAGCTGACCGGTTGAGCTAGTGGACATGGCCACTGGAAAGTGATCGGTGCTGATTATGTTAAGGGTGGCGGTTGATTCCTAGAAAGGGACCTCAAGAATATTCCTTCATCGATCTCAATCAGTATAGACCCCTAATTGGGTGAAAAAAACATTTAGGCCTAGTGGGGTAGGGAAAAGACCAAAATACCCCTCCTTAAAATGGATGAAAATGCCTTAACTAGAGAGGTTGCACTCAAACGGGCATAACTCCTTCATCCAAACTTGGAATTTAGAAAATTTGGTGGCGTTGGAATGATGACTCAAAGACCTTCGATTTGATACCTCATGGGCCACCTAACTCATCTTGTGCGGAAAGTTATGGTCGTTTGAAGTTGACTCAAAACTTAAAAACTGACCAAAGTTCAAGGTGTTACAATCTCGTTCACCTCTCTCCTTACTGAAAGTGTTGCTATGAGTAATAATTAGGCAAAATGTATTGCTACTAATAATATTTTTTGTCCAAACTATAACTATTTATAAAAATTCCTTAAAAAATTGGTTGTTTTCTTAGGCATTAGATCAATATAATGTAAACTTTTGAAAGACAATTTGAAACTGAAAAATAAAAGTATGATTAAATCTTCATAATCATATATTGTAACTGATATCCTTGTGAAGATATGTATCCTCCTTTTGGCTCACTACTGTTGTTGCTCTGCATTAGATGTATTGCAATAAATGAATTTTGCCACGGTGACTGTAAATTAACCTTTTTATGTTTGTGCATCAACTGTTTATCTTATCTATAAATATATAAAAGGAGTCTTAAGTAATGAATTATTCAAGTAAAAGTAGTAAATTGTTCATAAATTATCTTACCACATCAAATGTGGCATCTTCAGGCGGTGGCATATATTTTTGTCTTAAAAGGTCATCTTTCGTAATTCTCTTTATAGGAACAGTTTCAAAAGGACAACATCCATCTTTCGACCATATTATCGATGACCAGGTTGTTGTTGAGTCAGTCGAATTTTTCTTTATCCTAGATAAAGTAGGTTTCATATTTTCCACCAAATGTTTAGTTGTATGCTAACAATATTATGTTCTTGTAAAAAATGAAAGGTAAAATGGAAAGAGATTAAAGATATATGCCTTTGGATGAAAATTATGATCCTTCAACAATGGATGATCAAATGTTGATTGTTTGTAGAAATCAATACAATCATATACATCCCCATACTTAGTCTGCAAAAATATATATTCATGAATCGGGTAATTAAATTACAGTAATTAGACATCTCGTTATTGAATATGTAACTTTTAAACACAAAACAATCTCAGAGAGGCAATGGTTAGTAGATGATGATACTACTCTTTCTATTTCTACTCCATCCATTTTAATTTGTTGATTTATTTTGATTTGACACAGAGTTTAAGAAAGTTGAAGACTTTTGAATTTTGTGATCTTAAGTTAAAGATATATCAAATGTATCAAAATACTTTTTAATGTTGTGGTCTTAAACACGTCACGTGGAAAGTTAAAATTAAAGAATTACTAAAAAGGAAAAAAGACGTTCTTTTTTAAATGGATAAAAAAGAAAAGCAAGTCAAACAAATTAAAACAAAGGGGGTATAATATTTAATATTTGAGGGTAAATTTCATAATGGTCACATAACTAGGTGTTTCTTTTACTTTTACGAAAGTCACTTAATTAAGTTTTTTAACTTAAAAATCACAAAACTTTAGTTTGATCTTACAAACACAAAAAATCACAAAATGCCAGAAAATCACATTTCTAATGTAACAATCCATATGGTTGCTTTGTTCTTTTGGACCCATTTTCCCAGTTTGAACTTTTTCACAACTTCATTATGTTGGTCATGATTTGCAAATGAATGACACATTTTTTGAGGTGATTGAATGAGGATTGATTGATATTTTCAGTTTTGGAGATTTGAGGTCTGAGGAATTTGACCAAAGTCAATATTTAAGATTAACGAGGTTGTTTAAGAATTCTAAAACTTGTGTTAGATTCAAAAAATAATTTTAGTGAGTAAAATTGATAAATTAACTTTCAAATCCAGATGTTTCCACTTTTCTCTATACAGAAAAGTGTTACATCTTGTTGGATAATAAGAAATTAAATTTTACGAACTAAAGTTACAACTTCTTGCATCAAAAGTAGTAGTTTTATCATAATGTTTTTCAAATTCATTCTTGCTTGTATTATTTTAATTTGTGCTTATGAATTTTGATCCGGTCGGATTGGATTAAAAAAAAGAAGTAAAAGATTAGTAACCATCAGGTTTTGGTCAGGTCATTTTTTAATTGAATTTGTATTCATTAAATAAATAAAAAATTTCAAAACTATATTGCACATTGAGAATTGAATTTTCCAGTATATGTGATTTTTGTGATAAAACATATAATAGTAAAGTGAATTTGGTGAAATAAAACTCAATAGTTATGTGATCATATATGAAATTTACACTTATGATATTTTATCTTGAAAAGTCGAAATAAGTGTCTATATGTAGGGGTAAAACTACTATAATGTAGAGGGCAATTTTCAAGTACAACAAAAAAAATTAAAAGGAAAAAAGAATGTAAGGTCCATTTTGTGGAAACTATCTTTTCCCTTGCAAAATCGATATTATCAAATAAAAATAATAACGCCTTAAAGAGATTTATGAGTACAATTAACTCAAGAAAAAAAATACCCTAACAGTTTTGACTGCTGACTTGTTCAAGAGTTTAGTTGTATTTGAATATAATCTTCTGATTTGAATATAATCTTCTCTCCTTTAACTCGATTATAACTCAAAAGGAAATATAACACTAACAAAACTTGTTGAATAACTTTTTGATGCATCCTAGATTTATTTCTTTATATAGGCATGAATATAAAGTGTTTGTGAAAAAATCAAACTATTGAATCCAATATATTTTTAAATACTGAACTTGATTTGCTATGATGATACCTTTGCTACTATGAGGAAGACATTATATAAAGATGTAGAAGAGACTAAGTTGACTATTATACAAGATATTGAATTTAATATAATTAACAAAATCTAAAATGATTTTTATTTAGTAAATGTCTATTGCTTATTTGTAAGCTTTGACTCCAAAATAACAGTCAAAATATAGATTTCAATTGAATTAACACTGATTTTAAGTCAATAAATGTTAATGATTTTACATTTGCATAATATCCCAAAAAGGAACTTTTGACTATGTGCCTATTCACATCTACTTAATATCCTAACAAAAAAAAAGTTGACCATATGACTGGTCACATGACTCACATCTACATAATACTCAAATTGAAGTTTTGACCGTATCATTGTTGACATCTATTTTTGACACTTAACATGTTGAATTAATTGACCGAATGTTTTGAATTATAAACAAAGTTTTACAAAAATCACAATTATTTTCTAAAATCATTTTAGTACCATTTTATCATTTTCATTTTTCAAAAATAAAAATTGTCAATTTATTAAGTATTCAAATCAAGTACACACTTTTATTGTCATTTTGAAATCATTCACGGCTTAAATATTATAATTAGTCCATTTTTTACAAATAATTATTTAGTTTGTTAAAACTTTTTTAAAAATTGGATAGTCAATTTATCTCAAATTGATTAGAATTTTAATGAGTGGTTTGATTTTCATAATAGTTCTTAAATACTAACCAATCGATGTTCGATGTCACTGGTCTTTTGTTGTCTTTTCGGGCAAACTTTAATGAGTCACTCACAAGAATATCCCTATTTTGACATGATCTTTAATATTTTACCTTAAAATTCGTTTTACCCTTCAACACTAAGAAAAAAATACAGACGACAATACCCCTAATATTAAAGAAGAAATTGCAAGGCACAATATATGCCTTATAAGACATAAGTTTAGCTTAAGAATATTATGTTATAAGAAGTTCATATAACTTATGCCCAATATACGTTCAGTCTTAAAAAAATGAGTCTTAAGAAATTCATGCTAGTGAACTAAAGACCCAATGCACAAGGTATGTCTTACAAGACATAAGTTGATCACTTTTAGAACTTTATGTCTTAAGTTCATACTATTGAACTTATGTATTAAGGAACAGGTTATGTCTTTCAAGACAAAAGTTTAATTTTAGAACTTTATATCTTAAGAAGTTTATACTACTGAATTTATACCCTAAGACACAAGTTATGCCTATTGAACTTATGTTTCGGATAATGTTTTCTAAATGATCTGCTTTGCGAATTAGATAGTACTCAACTTATGTCTCAAGGCAAACATACTCTAAAAGGGATTTTCTTGGGAAATTAGGTCATTAAGGGTACTTTGAACCATAATTTTCATTAAATTAGTAGAAACAAAAATTAAAGACAATCAATTTGAGGGGCAAAAATTAAAGACAATCAATTTCTTCTTTTTTATCGCCTTTCCTTTTTCTTTCTTATTCTTTTAAGTTGTTAAGGTATTGCATGGTTAGTTGAAATTTATATTTATTCGATTAAAAATAAAATAAAAAAGAAAAAGATTAGTACATGTCAGGTTTTGAATTAGGCCGGGTCATTTTTTTTAATTGAATTTGTATTCATTAAATAAATGAAAAAATATTACACAATACAAATGTATATAAAATTAATACAATAAAAATGTATATCAATTTATTATTAGGTGAATATGGACCGATGAATACCAATATTGTCACGCCCCAAACTCAAGGGGCGCAACTGGCTCTTAATGCCAAAACTCACGCCCGAGCTGACCCTGCTGAATCATTTGCTACTAGCGCATAACAGCCACACGCAATCAAGAAAACAAACAAGTATATCTCGGCTTAAAATTAAGACATCGGCCGGCAAGGCCCCTGTCAACAGATCTATAAAAGAAACAGCTACTCCCAAGAGTTCATTTAAAGAAATAGCCAACTAGCACAAAAGTCATGATTGGGCCGTCGAGGCCACCATGATCTCTATACAAAAACTGAAAGCAGGTATATATCAAGACAATACATCAACCATCTAACAAGCTTCAGCAAACCAACAAACTAGTCCTGCATGGCCATAACGTAGCTATACACCTCGCACACTAGTCTGCAAGCCTCTAAGAGTGGTAAATATTGGCGGGACAGGGCCCCAGCCTACCCATAAAAATATATACGACAAAAGCTAACAAACCTCTC
>JAJONR010003949.1:0-53677 GCA_029582245.1 Solanum etuberosum | reverse complement strand
AGACCATCGTGATTGGCACCCACACTAACCCTCCGGTGGGAGAACCATTACTACAACCCAACTAACCATGAATCTACGCATTTAAAGATACGGAAGCATGTTTAAATGCGAAAATAAAGTAGAGTTCCCATAAACTCTAAAAGTCTAACGAACGATTGCGGAATTAAATGCCTAGAACCTGAAAGTCAAAGTACCAAAACTCTAACAAAGAACCATAGTCTAAAGAAATGGTTACAACCTAAGCTAAACATAGGAATATCTAATGAACTAGTCTAAGTCTGAATAAGATGGACTAAACAGAAAGAGAACTCAAGGAAGCCCGGAAGAACTGGCTCACCCTTGAATTCGATGACGATCACTGATCTTCTAAACGAGGTCTGTCAGTAGCCACTTGAAGATGCCCTGTACTCAACAAAGAAAGAGCAAGTGCAGTATCAGTACACAACCACAGTGTACTGGTAGGATCACACGGCTATCCCACTAAGTGCAATACAAGCAAGTCATTACAACATCATAAACATGCATACACCGAACATATACAATATCAATATCATTTCAGGATCAATGTACAATTCTACCTTCTCAACAATACGCATATGTATAACAAGTCATTGGTCCTCTCATGGAATCCATACCCAAACAGTTAGTGTACCGGATCGTGGTACCCGTTCCAAGTTAGTGTGTCGGATCATGACACCCGTTCCAATATTTATGTCGGTACGTGATATTCGATCTCAGTTAGTGTGTCGGAACGTGACACCCGCTCCATTCAACATACCACTATCACAATCACAATGTACATTCTCACAATCATACAATTAAGAGGTGATTCATGGCATATAGTTATTCGTTCATACTCATTTACGATTAGTGTAATCAATAATGCAACATTCGCATATATACATGCAATATAATGAAGCAAGTACAAACATATATCACACAACATGAAATCACAACCATCACCTACCTCGAACAAAGCTTGAATCCCCTAAGAAACTTGATTTTTCCCCTTCCGGATTCTTTCCGCTTGTTCTTGGTCTACAAACAATAATAATAATGTGAGGATCAATAAACAAGACCTAAATACCCGGATTGTCATCAATAAAGTAACCCTAGGTCGAACCCTTGATCCCCATACTCAGTTTAAGGTTTCTTCCACCATAAATCTGAGATCAAAATCCTCCCCCATCGATAATTACCCAAGAAACTAAGTTCTACGGATCGAAAAATAGATTTGGGGAATGAAAACCTAACCTTTAGCCTCAAGAATGGTGAAAAACTGTCAAGAAATCACCTGGGTTCGTTCCTTAGCTCTCAAGGTCGAAAATTACAGAATAAAACATTTTTTGGGGTTTATTTCGGACTTTAAGTCGTGTCTGCCCCGCCACAGCGGTCCTCACCCCGCTACAGCAGCCTGCCCCGGCTTTGCGGCTTGCACGGAAACAAAGAGCTAAATTAAGAGTTCCAAACCCCCCAATTCACAACAAACCTTAACCCCACGATACTCAGAAAATACTCGTTCACGCTAAGACCATTTTCGGGAGTTCCACTCACCTGAATTCAATTCCGTAAAGTCGCACGGGTTCCTTAACGTCTTAGGTATCTGCTCATATGATCAAATTCATAATTTGATCTCCCGTTTGTTAACAGATTTCCCTAGACCTGACTGACTCCGATTTCATTCAAATCTGGATTAGGTTGGGAAATTTCAAGGTACTACCAAAAAGTCTTCCAGCCCAAAAAATTTCTCTGTTGGCTTTTCTATAACGACGGAAACTGATCGTTACAATAGATACCAATTTACCCATCACTCATCCCCGTGTGACAAACTAGGAGAAACAGGCTAAGACAAAAGTGGAGTAGTACATGAATCGACGAACAATTGGGGATACTTGTCTCGCATGTCCTTCTCGGTCTCCCAAGTGGCTTCCTCAACCGGACGATGCTTCCATTGAACTTTCACGGACTTAATCTCTTTGGTCCTCAGCTTTCAGACATCACGATCAAGAATCGCAATCGATTCTTCCTCATACTGAAGGTCTTTGTCTAACACCACTGAGTCCCATTTTATGATGTAATCCCCATCTCCATGATATCTCTTCAACATGGACACATGAAATACCGGATGAACTCCTGATAGGTTAGGGGGTAAAGCCAACCTATACACCACTGGCCCTACACGGTCAAGAACCTCAAATGGTCCAATGTATCCGGGACTAAGCTTGCCCTTCTTGCCAAATCTCATCACTCCTTTCATGAGTGATACCTTAAGAAGAACGCTCTCACTAGTCTAAAATATCATGTCTCTTACCTTATGGTTGGCATACTTCTTCTGTCTACTTTGGACTGCTAAAAGCTTAGCTTGAATACTCCTCACTTTATCTTGAGCATCCTTCGCTAAATCAACTCACAAAGGTTTCACATCTCCAGCCTCAAACCATCCTATGGGTGATCTACATCTCCTCCCATACAGTGCTTCAAATGGTGCCATGTCAATGCTGGAGTGGTAACTATTATTATAAAAGAACTCGCATAAGGGTAGGAACTTATTGCAATGACCTCCAAAGTCAATCACACATGCCCTCAACATGTCCTCTAACACTTGAATAGTCCTTTCTGATTGTCCGTCCGTATGTGGATGGAAAGATGTACTAAAAGTGAGTTCCATACCCAACTCTTCATGTAATTTCCTCCAAAACTTGGACGTGAACTGCGTACCACGGTCTGAGATGATAGAAAGGGGCACCCCATGAAACCTTACTATCTCTCTTACATACACCTTAGCCAATTGCTGAGCATTATAATCTGTTGTGACTGTAATAAAATGGGCTGACTTAGTCAATCTGCCAACAACTACCCAAATAGAATCATATTTTTCCAATGTCTTGGGAAGACCAACCACGAAATTCATAGCTATTCTTTTCCACTTTCATTCCGGAATTGACATTCTTTGAAGCAAACCGGCAGGCCTATGGTGTTCATATTTTACTTGTTGGCAATTTTGACAGTTAGCCACAAACTCCGCTATATCTTTCTTCATGCCAGGCCACCAATAAATTCGCTTCAAATCTCGGTACATCTTAGTCACACCCGAATGAATGGAATACCTCAAACTATGGGATTATGTCAATAAATTCTGAATCAAGTCGCCTACTCTAGGAACACAAATCCTTTCTTTAAAACTGAGTACACCTCCCGCATCAAGAGTGGTCTCTTGTGCTTTGCCGGACACTGTTTTATTTCTGAGATCTTTCAAATGTTCATCCTCAAATTGTTTGGCTTTGATATCCTCAATGAACGTGGCCTTTACTTCAATGCTAGCTAACATCCCACCTTTCTCTGAGATGCCCAACTGCATGAACTTAGACTCCAAATGTTGAATTTCTTTAGACAAAGGTCGCTTGGATACACTCAAGCAAGCTAAACTACCCATACTCACTGCTTTTCGACTTAGTGCGTCCGCCACTACATTAGCCTTACCCGAATGGTATTGGATGGTCACATCATAATCCTTGAGTAACTCCATCCACCTTTGTTGTCTCAAATTTAGATCCTTTTGAGTGAACACATGTCGTAGACTGCGATGATCAGTAAACACCTCATACTTGACACTATAAAGATAATGCCGCCATATCTTAAGAGCAAACACTACCGCTGCCAACTCGAAATCATGTGTTGGATAATTCCTCTCATGCACCTTCAACTGTCGCGATATATAAGCTATGACATTCCTATCCTGCATCAACACCGCACACAAGCCTGAATGTGAAGCATCACAATAAAAAATAAAATCCTTACCCTCCACCAGTAGCGCTAGAATAGGTGTTGTGGTCAAAAGAGTCTTGAGCTTTTGAAAGCTCTCCTCCAATTTTTCAGTCCATTCAAATGGTATCTCCTTTATGGTCTAATTGGTCAAGTGTGTGGCAATAGAAGCAAAGTTTTTCACAAACCGATGATAGTAGCTAGCGAGCCCCACAAAACTCCTAATTTCAATCACAGAACTTGGTCGAACCCAATTCCTAACCGCCTCAATCTTTTGGGGATCTACCATTACCCCTTCTTTTGAAACTACATGCCCCAAAAAGGCAACCGAAGTCAACCAAAATTCACACTTAAAAAATTTCGCATACAACTTTTATTTCCCAAGAACACCCAGAACAATACGAAGATGATGGGCATGCTCTTCCTCACTTTTCGAATAAACTAGAATGTAATCAATGAACACTATCACAAACGAATCAAGAAAGGGTTTGAACACCCCATTCATCAAACTCATGAAAGTTGCAGGCGCATTTGTCAACCCAAATGACATAACTAAAAACTCATAGTCCCCATAACGGGTCCTAAATTCCATTTTTGGTATATCCTCATGCCTAATCTTTAACTGATGGTAACCATACCTTAAATCAATATTAGAGAAAACTGATGCACCCTGCATTTGGTCAAAAAGATCATCTATCCGAGGCAATGGATACTTATTTCGAATGGTGACCCTATTCAATTGTCGATAGTCTATACATATTATCATACTACCATCATTTTTCTTAACAAACAAAACTGGGGCACCCCGTGGGGAAGCACTAGGACGGATGAATCCTTTATCAAGGAGCTCTTCAATTTGAGCCTTAAGCTCTCGTAATTCTGCCGGAGCCATGCGACACGGAGGGATGGAAATGGGATGAGTACCAGGTTCCAAATTAATGCAGAAATCTATATCTCTATCCGGAGGAATACCAGGAAAATCAGTAGGAAACACCTCTCTAACGGGAATAGACTCAATAGAGGGAGACTCAACCTCAACATCCCGAATATGAGCCAAATAAGCCAAACAACCCTGCCCCACCAGTTTCCTAGTCCTAATGGAGGATATGATTTTAGCTGGCTTAGGCTTGTACACCCCTTCCCACTCTAATTTTTCCCTACCTGGATCTCTAGAATCACATACTTAGTATTACAATTTAACACAACATAATAAGGGGACAACCAAGTCATGCCTAAAATTATATCAAAGTCAGTCATATCCTAAATCACCAAATCACCCCAAGTCTGAAAACCTATAAATAAGATAGGACAAGCACGATAGACATGGGTGACTATGACAGACTCTCCAACGGGGGTAGAAACATGGATGGGGCATCAAATATATCACAAATCATGTCAAATTCAAAGGCAAATCGCACAGACACATAAGAATAAGGAGAACCCGGATCAATTAATACATTAGCCATCCTGTCACATACAAAAATAGTACCTGTGATCACTGCGTCAGACGCCTCTGCCTCGCTCTTGCCCGGAAAGGCATAACACTAATCCCTGTCATCTTGACGGGCGATTTCCCTGCCTGGCTGCACCGTACCTCTGCCTGCGTTACCATTTTCCTGACCTCCACGGCCTCGCTGATATTCTCCTCGCCCACCTTGTGGACCCCCTTGACCATTATTACCATTTTCCGTGGGTACCAATGCTCTAGTCTGCTACTGCGTGGAATCCATCATGCGCGGGTGGGGACAATCTCTCCTGATTTGCCCAGGTTCTCCACAGTTATAATAAATGCGATCGAAAGATGGCCTGCCACCCGTCGAAGGTGCGGCTTCCTGGCTATCATGAATCAAATTCTGAGGTGGAGTTCCCGAGTAATTACCTGTAGAAGCGGGCATAGCGGACTGAATTGGCCGGGCTGCAAGTGTTGACCTCCCTGAACCTCTGGAGTAGGAACCCTGGAAGTTACCTGTGCTCTTAGCTTTCTTGGCCAATGCCTTAGCCTGACCGTCTCGCCTCACCCCCTCCACTTTCTTCACAAAAATTTTTACCTCATTAAAACTTTTTCCTGCTGAAGTCATGTGTACAGACAATACCTGTAACTCATAATTGAGTCCCTTAACAAACAAACGGATCCTCTCTTCCTCAGTAGTCACCAATTGCGTAGTATATCTAGACAAAGCATGGAACTTGGCCTCACAAGCAGCCACAGACATACCACCATACTCCAAAGCCATGAACTCATCCTTCTGGCGATCTCTTAAAGTCCGGGGTACATACTTTTCCAAGAACAGAGCATGAAACTGGGTCCAAGTGAGTGGGGGTAAAGTTAAAGATTTGCATTCCACATAAGCTCTCCATCACTACTTAGCCTCACCCTAAAGTTGAAAAGTCACAAAATCTACTCCATGCTGATGGACAATTCCCAACTTATGAAGCCTCTCATACCAATCTAGGATGAACTCATAGGCGTCCTCACTCTCAGAACCATGGAACACCGGCGGTTTCAATTTCAAGAACTTAGTCAGCATCTAATGCTCATTACCAGTCATAACAGGACCCAACAAAGAACGAAAGAAAGCATCAGTACCTACAGTTCCACCCACCTTAGGGATAGTGATAGCAATATGGGGTTGGCGGGAGCTTGAGTTGCTTGCACTGCGGGAAGAACTCCAAGACCAACCAATCCTTTCAGGAATGACATAATCTGTTGAGCTAACACTGGGTCTAAGGGAGGAATACATGTAGTTTCAGCCTGCTCCTCTTCCTCTTGTCCAACATCCTCATCATTCTAAACTTCCACATTCTCCTCTATCTCTTCGTGATGCGCATGAGGATTCTCATTTCGGGGAGCATCCTCAACCGGAGCTCCACCCCTAGCGGGTGCTACCCTTCTACGGCCTCTACCCCTGCCTCGACCGCGACCTCTTGCTGCGAACTCCTAAGTGGGCTCATTGACAAGAGCTACGGGCCTGACACCGTTGAAGTGAGTGTTAACCATCTGCGGATAAAAGAGTGAAGGAGGTTAGATACCAATTTGAATCACCAGATACCAATTGGACCCCAGTTATAGCACGAAAGAGTCAAGAGAAAACAGAGAGATTTCCTAAACTCCTATAGCCGCTCGAAGAAAAAGTACAGACGTCTCTGTACCGTTCTGCAAGACTTTACTAGACTCGTTTTAGTACAATGAGATCAACGAACCTAGGGCTCTGATACCAACTTTGTCACGACCCAGACCATCGTGATTGGCACCCACACTAACCCTCCGGTGGGAGAACCATTACAACAACCCAACTAACCATGAATCTACGCATTTAAAGATACGGAAGCAGGTTTAAATGAAGAAATAAAGTAGAGTTCCCTTAAATTCTAAAAGTCTAACGAACGGTTGCGGAATTAAATGCCTAGAACCTGAAAGTCAAAGTACCAAAACTCTAACAAAGAACCATAGTCTAAAGAAATGGGTACAACCCAAGCTAAACATATGAATATCTAATGAACTAGTCTAAGTCCGAATAAGATGGACTAAACAGAAAGAGAACTCAAGGAAGCCCGGAAGAACTGGCTCACCCTTGAATTCTATGACGATCACTGATATTCTAAACGAGGTCTGTCAGTAGCCGCTTGAAGATGCCCTGTACTCAACAAAGAAAGAGCAAGTGCAGTATCAGTACACAACCACAGTGTACTAGTAGGATCACGCGGCTATCCCACTAAGTGCAATACAAGCAAGTCATTACAACATCATAAATATGCATACACCGAACATATACAATATCAATATCATTTCAGGATCAATGTACAATTTCACCTTCTCAACAATACGCATATGTATAACAAGTCATTGGTCCTCTTATGGAACCCATACCTAAACAGTTAGTGTACCAGATCGTTGTACCCGTTCCAAGTGTGTCGGATCGTGACATCCGTTCCAATATTTATGTCGGTACGTGACATCCGATCCCAGTTAGTGTGTCGCAACGTGACACCCGCTCCATTCAACATACCACTATCACAATCACAATGTACATTCTCACAATCATACAATTAAGAGGTGATTCATCGCATATAGTGATTCGTTCATACTCATTTACGATTAGTGTGATCAATAATGCAACATTCGCATACATACATGCAATATAAGGAAGCAAGTACAAACATATATCACACAACATGAAATCACAACCATCACCTACCTCGAACAAAGATTGAATCCCCTAAGAAACTTGATTCTTCCCCTTCCGAATTCTTTCCGCTTGTTCTTGGTCTACAAACAATAATAATAATAATGCAAGGATCAATAAACAAGACCTAAATACCCGGATTATAATAAATAAAGTAACCCTAGGTCGAACCCTTAATCTCCATACCCAGTTTAGGGTTTCTTCCACCATAAATCTCAGATCAAAACCCTCCCCCATCGATAATTACCCAAGAAACTAAGTTCTACGGATCGAAAAATGGATTCGGCGAGTGAAAACCTTACCTTTAGCCTCAAGAATGGTGAAAACTATCAAGAAAACACCTAGGTTCGTTCCTTAGCTCTCAAGGTAGAAATTTGCAGAATAAAATATTTTTGGGGTATATTTCCTACTTTAAGTCGCGTCTGCCCCGCCACAGCGGTTCTCACCCCACTACAGCGGCCCCGTCCTGGCGGGAAAATCCCGCCTTGGCGGCTTGCACGGAAACAGAGAGCTAAATTAAGAGTTCCAAACCTCCCAATTCACAACACACCTTCACCCCACGACACTCAGAAAATATCCGTTCAAGCTAAGACCATTTTCGGGAGTTTCACTCACCCGAATTCGATTCCGTAAAGTCGTACGGGTTTCTTAACGTCTTAGCTATCTGCTCATATGATCAAATTCATAATTTGATCTCCCGTTTGTTACCATATTTCCCTAGACCTTACTAACTCCGATTTCATCCAAATCTGGACTAGGTTGGGAAATTTCAAGGTACTACCAAAAAGTTTCCCCGTTGGCTTTTTTATAACGACGGGAACCGGTCGTTACAACACTTATGCAATTCTCCATGTTAGGATCAAAGATACTAATCAATAAATAAAATTTCTAACGAATTTAATTTAATGATTAATTTCCTTTAGAGAATTGCTTAACTTATTTCATGTGTCAGATTTATAAATCCACTTGCAAGGTTTGTCACGATGAATACTTATAAGCTTCTCAAAAAGGCATATCATCAATCTCTAAATCGAGATATGAATTCCATCAACTAACTTATTATTTCACCAATAAATATTATTATCATTCTATCTACTAGGCATATTAACCCATCTTAGAATCTGATATTTTAATTAACAAAAAAATAACTAATATATACAGATCATAATAGTTATATCAAAATTGAAAATATAAGTAACCTAATTTTCAAACAAGTACGTTG
The DNA here is from genome assembly GCA_029582245.1 of Solanum etuberosum. Taxonomy (NCBI): domain Eukaryota; kingdom Viridiplantae; phylum Streptophyta; class Magnoliopsida; order Solanales; family Solanaceae; genus Solanum; species Solanum etuberosum. Next base: position 44,509 of record JAJONR010003949.1, on the reverse strand, counting down.
CACGTGTATCCCATGTTATTAAATATAAAACATTATAAAATGATATAAATAATTTTAGAATAGCCAATGCATTATGCAAAATATAAAGGGTAAATATGCAAGTTGATTCTGATGTATCGTGACTCCACTCTATTAATATTTATTGTTACTCGAAAATAATACCTTTTACTTATAAAATAAGGGTAAATTAAACTATCGAATATTACCAAAAGTAAAGATCCTTGTGACCTTTAATGTTCATCAGTAACTTCATGATCTAAAATAAGGAATGAAAAGAATTTAATTGAAGGAGATTCGTGAGAGAAAGGGAAGTCAATAGACTTATCATAATTATGAGTATTTTTATATTTTTGTGTAGTACTAATACAAGATATATAGTTGGTATATTTAAAATTTCATTTAGTATAAAAGGACATGATTGCTATTTAGTGTTGAGTTAATTTTTTTTAAAAATATTTAATATTTGATTAGTTAGATGTTAAATTTATAGTAGGGACAAAATGGTAATCCAACTTTGAAGATAAGAGCTTTCACTTTTAATAATATACTAGTTTCTGGAGATGTGCTTCGCATGTGTGTTTCATGTAATTTTCTTATAAGTACGTTATAATGACCAAAATTCTTGAAAACATGTATGTAATGAGTAATAAAATTCAAAAATTACAAATAAATCTTTAATAATATGAACAAAAAACACCAAATGAAGGGCATATTTTGATGTTTCAAATTAATTCTTTTTAAGCAACAAACTGTAACTTTTGAACTTTGGTTAATAGTTAGCAAACTTTGAATAAAGTCACAAATGACTAATTTGAGCCCAAATAAGAATATAGACTTATGGGAATAAATCATTCATAAAAACAAAATAAAGAAGTGTATTAGAGAAAAAACACATAAAAAAAGAGAAGAAAAAATAACAATGTATACATCCTTCTTAAGACTTTGATCAAGAATAATATAGATGGAAAAATAAATAAAAATTTTAATACATAACTTTTTGAGTTCTTATCGACTCCTTCTCCCATATCCAATCAAAATTCAAGAGTCTTCTTCATCTACCTTAACTATAGAATAAAAATGATAACCTTGGATAGGGGTTTCATTAAACAAAAGAAATTTATATAGATAAAAATGTAGGAATTTGGAAGTTATGAATATGAAAAAATGAGAATTATGGACATCAAGAGTATATTGAATAGGTGACCGTTCGGTCGCAGGGTCGTTCGCTTGGATTCTGTGTAGGTTTTAGTGTTTTAGAGCCTTTGAGACTTGAACAGTTGACTTTAGTCAAGAGTTCAGGAAGACGGCCTCATAATGCAATTCTGACGGTTTCATTTGCTTTGGAAGGGCCATTTTAGGCTAGGGGCAAGGTTGGTTCAGGCCCCGAGACTTCTGGTGTGAGTTTGTGCTGTTAGGCGTTTTAACTTGAAAGCTTAAGCCAAGGTTTTAATTTGGTTAACATTCTTGGTAAACGTGCTCGAATGAGAATTCCTTCAACACGATTAGGTCTGGAATGTCCAGTTTGGTCTAAAATGACCTTTCTTGTGGTTTCCTAGGTTTTCGGTCTCATTTTGAGCCTTATTGTAGAATTTGACTAAAAACAGAATTTAGGGGTGGGACTCACTATTCATTGAAACAACCTCGGATAGAAGTTTTGATGGTTCCGTTGAGTCAGGAATGCCAAATTTAATAAGGGTAGCATATTTTATTTGCACGCACGCGGTTCCAAACGAATTCTAGGCACCCCGTCGGAGAATTCAGAGTTGGAGAACATCATTTGATGTGCTATTAGCTGGTACAGATCAGGGTGTGCCCCATGTTCGCGTGCCTAGGGCCGCGTTCGCGGAGGCTTGGCACCCTAGCCAGTGCATTCGCTCGCCTTGGGGACGCGTTCACGATGCCTTAGCAGTTGGCCGCGTTCGCGTGTGGGAGGCCGTGTTCTCGGAGCCAAGTTGATTGTCTAGCCGCATTCGCGATGCTCCTCTGTGTTCCCGGTGGCAAAATCACTGGCCTTTTAATTAAGACTGGTGACACGAATCAGTCCCATTTTCCAATCTTAAAATCGTGATAACTCGAGCTTGAGAGCTCTGTTTGAGGTGATTCAAAGTTGTGGGCATCCGGAATCTTCATGGCTTTGTGTTTCTATGATTGGAAATTGTTGAAGGCTCTCCGTTTTAGGTAAAATCACGATTATGTGGGCTGCCTCGCCTCTTTAATGGGGTTTTTGTTGCTTGCGTGTGTGTGGGCTGATTAAGGCACAAAATTGGGTCCTATTTCAGGACATAAGTTTGTTTAGTCGATTAGGACCTTTTGACGGAGTCAATTTTGGGATTCCTGGTGTGGGTCCCACATTCCCATTTTTTACTCGATTTTTGGTCCATCTCAAATTATTGCGAATTTGGTTTCTAAACATTCATAATGATGTTGTGATCGATAATTTGATAGTGTGGTAGTGTCCAGAGGCGATTCAGAGGCAGATAGCTTCTGTACGGTGGATTCAAAGCGCTCGTTATCGGCTTTGAGGTAGGTCTACTTTCTTGATTGAGATTCTTAGATGATACCTAGTATAGATTTCATGTAATTTTGGATGGTATTTTCTGAGTGTCTAGCTTTGTTCTTGTTATTCTATTTTCTCTTGATTTCGTAAGAGGCTTAGCCTTAGTGTGGGTGTTGGGATCCTTAGTTCAGGCTTGTAGCTTCACTTGTGGTATAAATGTTCTTGGTTACCCTTGCTAGGGTTGGTGCTTTGTGGCCTTAGACTAGGTTAGACCTTATGTGCTTTAGATTGTGTTCTACCATCCTCGTAGTTATGATTCGCTCCTTGTAGGGCTTATATTGGGTTGTTCTCCTTGCGTTGGTGCTTGTGACTATGGTGGCTCGTCGTAGCCGTGAGTTTATCCTAGCTATGCTCAGTCAGGGACTGTAGTGGAATGAATGGGGTAGGGTTTAGTCCCTTGAGTTGGTTTACCTTTTAATTGATTTGAGACCTCTTATTTGGTCTTTTCACTTATTCTTTAGCGGTAGACCTATTGTACTATTACTTGAGCTTGGTTATATTGTTAGGCCTGAGGCGGAATGCGAGGGCCAGATGAATCCCAGGTTAGTACTCTTCTTTTTGGTAGCCTGTTTTGGTTGGTTGTATGGCTATTTGACTTGAGTGCCATGTTTGAATGTTGGTGATTATATGTATTACATTGTTTGTTCATTCTCATGAGTTTTGTGGTACGATTCCGGTTCATTGACATATTTATGATTCATGATGAAACACTATTTTACTCGCTTATTATCCTAAACTGGTTTTAAGGGGAGTCATACCACCTGGATGACTTTATATACTGGTTTTTTAGATTACGAGGCGTTAGAGATGTGCTCTTTTTCTACTTGAGATCTTGGAGGCATCTGGGATACACTCAGTTTTTACTTGACTAGCCGGCTCTTCGACGCACTTTCTTGCATGATTCTGGTTGCTTTTAGATCCTCTTCAGAGTCAACACGTTCCTGGTCACTCTTACTAGCTGGGCTAGGAGTGGACTGACTGGCTGGGCGGCCTGGAATGATTTGTCACTCTTACTAGGCTGGGAGTTGATTCTGGTCGTGGTTACTTGGCCTGGGAGCCCGGGTCTCATGACACTTCTCTGATGGTCCTATAGCATCCTCTGCATTCATATGCATTGCTTGTCACCAGTATACTTGTTTGGTGATTGTACTTCTGATTTGTGGGGGCCGATTGGGTTATGGTTATTGTCAGTACCTTCTGGGCTTATGGGGGTCCATCTAGGTTATTGTTTTACTATATTTTGTTCTTTGTTATTGGTTTTCATGTTAGTTGATAGGGTTTGGACTTTAGAATTGTGGTTGTGGGTCCTCTTGACCCTGGCTAGTGACTTGGTAACTTAGTTCTTACGAATTGGTTCTTAGCTTTCATTCTAGGTACATTCTCGACTCGGCTTCTTATTCCTTTTACCACGTTTCTATTCTTTTGGATGTCTACCTTAGTATTTCCTATTTAGTTACTTGTACTTTGCTCTCCTTATTACTTGTTGTTTATGCTTATGTTATCTTTGAGATCAGTCGGCCGATGCCTGCTAAGTATCATTTTTGGTACTCATACTACACTTCTACCCCTGTAGATTGCAGTTTGAGTTATTATCGTTGATTGGAGTCGTGCTAAGCAGCTTGGAGTTTCATAGATTGGGGTGAACTCCTGAAATCTGGAGCTACCTGTTTCCGACTGTTATGGCTAGGCTTAGTTCTTTATATTGTATTAAAAGACAACATGCACTTGTCTTGTATTAGTAAATTCCTTGCACTCCTATTTTGGATTAGATGCTCAACTACTGACTGATGACAGGTCTTGGGATGGTTCCTGTATTGTTTTTGTTGATTATCCTTTCTCTGCTTTGTTCTAAGCTTTTGCTTCTTTATGTTGGCTTCCGTTTGGTAGTCTGTTGCTTATGGCTCCGGGCTAAGGGTTAGGCTTGCCTATTGGTGGGGTATAGTAGGTGCCTTCATGACCTGAGAAATCGAATCGTGACATAAATATTATTAAATTAGATATTTAAATAGATAAATGTTTTATAAAATTTTAATTTATAGCAAGGGTAAAATCGTAATCCAACTTTTAACTTTGAGTCTTCCCACTTTTAATTATATATGATATGATGATGATTTAATAGTATAGAGAATGTGCTTTTATCAGTTAATCTAAAACAATTATCTTTATTCGATCACGTTCAATACATACAAAAATGCACCATTCCCATAATCAAGATAAATCATATTTTATCTTATACTACAATCATACTATGACTTGTCCAATTTCCACTTTAGATTGTGAACAAATAACTTTATACTTACCAACAAAAGTTGTGGTGGAGTGGTAAGTACTCCTTCATCTTTAACCAAAAGTATCGGGATCGAGTCCCCTTGGGTATGGTGTAGCTTTTATTAGGGAGCATTTTACCCCTCAATGTGGAACATCCTGGCATGAACCCGAATTTAGTATGGCTCCAATGTGGGTATCGTACACCGGTGGGAAACCAAATAGAAAACCTTATACTTATAACTTATAAGAACTGATGATTTAATCCTATGTGTATAAGCTAAAACTCTATAAACTAAATAATCTACTAGTTAAGTAAATGGACGCAAACAAATTTATGATCTATTAATATTGAATAAATAATTGTTATATAATAAATACTATGTCTAAACACATAGTTAATACTCCATATATCCCAATTTATGTGACACATTTCGTTTTTTGATAGTCGAACAATTTAAGTTTGAACGAGAATTTGCTCATGAGATCTTCAAATTTTTTAAAATGAAATTTATATATTTGTAAACTACTTAAAAAGTACTAAAAGTTACAATAATTGACAATTCAAAATATTTAAAAGATATATGAAAAATCTATGGTCAAAGATAGACTTGTTTGAATCTCAAAATCTGAAATGTGTCACATAAATTGGGACATAGGGAGTATTATGAGAAATTTTTAGAAATAGCAAACATAATAGACATAATAAGGCTCTATAGCTATAGTTTCGATAATTGCGCTCCATAGCTATAGTTATGTTTGCTACGTAGGCTGCAGTTTGTATATTTTTTACTGTTTGTAATTTCGCTTACGAATATACAAATAGGGTAAGTATATACAAATTCTGTATTTATATATTTAGGATTTTCACAACTCTGTTTGTATATTTCACTTGCGAATATACAAACAGAGTAATTTATTATGAATTTTTCATAAATCGTATACAAATATATAGGGTAAGCATATACAAAATTCTGGATTTATATAATCAGGAACCGAACCATACAAATTCTGGATTTAAACTCAAATATAAAAAATATTAGCATTATCTGAGGTAGTACATGATATTAACATTCGTGCAATTTGATTCTTGTAGAATTATGAGAAAAGATTGAATGGAGATTCTATTTGAATTTGATAATGTGTTAACAAATGTTGTTATGGGTAATCATGAGTATTATAAGAATAATTTATTTGTGGTTAATATGTTTCAAAATGAAAAAATGTTAGTGCTTATATTTACTTGATTGATTCATTTGGATTGTGACATATTAAACTTGTAAATTTTATTCAGTTTATCTAATTTTAAGAGTGCACAAGATATTATTTCTATAAATTCTCAAGTATTTTTTATATGTGAGATTGTATTGAAATTGAGCATACTAAGAAACTACATGGTTGTGTTATGAGAATCTAAATTGTTAGAGTATATCCTTTTGAATTTTTTGAGACTTGTATAAATAATGACCAGAGATGGAAGATGTTATTATGTCACATTTGTGGATATCTTCTCTAGATATACAAAAGGCTTTTTTTAGAATAAAGATGAAGGTTTTGATATTTTAATGTATAAATTTCACGTTAGATACAAAATTGAAGTTTTTATAGATTGTGAAAAAGTTATCCCTCTATTATGAAATATTTGAAAGTGTAGGGGTGACTTGTTAAGGTTGTGGAAAATAAAAGTTGTTGACTCTGTTGAAGAATTTTTTATAATTTTGTTTCGATGGTACAAATTTTGTATTTTATTAAAAGTGTACGATGAAGCAATGTGAATTTCAAAACTCACTAGTGATCGTTGTGGTGTCCCAACAGGAAAAATCAACTAAATAAAGATAGTGTTTACGAGTTTGTTGATAAAGAGACTAAGCGGTTAAGAGAACTCTTAGTAAGTATATTGTAACACCCCAAAAATTTCTAAGCTAAGTCTGAAACAGTCTTCATTTGCATGTAAGGTCGTATTGGTTGATTCTTAAATTGCTCTTAGGTGTTAAGGTCAATAATTTAGTGTGGGAATGGATTTGGATATGAATTAAGGTCACTAGAATCTCCTAGCACAAAGTTAAGTTGAAAGTTTCCTTACCGATTAAGTTTTGATATAAGATTCTACTTAGGTCAACATCAAACAATCATATTTATCAGCACATAATGAATTAAGTATTCCATGACCTATCAAATTAAAGATATATGTGTCCTTTTTCCAACGCCAACAAGTTTGCCTCATTTTGAGTTCAGAATAAAAAGTTATAACCTTTTTACCAGAGACTACCACAACACTGTTTTCTGAGTCGGTGAACTACTACCCGTACTGTCAACTCGTGGAAAAACTTTAGAGAGTCAAATTTTGGGGTTCAATTCCTACGAATCCATATACGGGTCGTAAAAGCCTCTACGGACCATAGTTTGGATCCGTAGAATAAACTTTTTAGCCTTAAAACTTCAAAATGAATTCCACGGATGAGATCTACGGTCCATAGATCAGACCACGAACTGTAGATGACTCTGTAGAAGGTTTTCAATAGCTTTTTAATTAGGTTTTCTTTTATATTTTTCCACTTTTCCTAAGCCCAAGACATGATGTTATAACTTCAATTAGGGGAATATATTCCACCAAGTACTCAATTTTCTTTTAATTCTACGCTCTCAACTGCCCAATTCAAAAAGAAAACCACAAGGAAGACAAAAGCTAGGGTTTCAAGGCTTCCAATCAAGTTCTTCTTCAAACTTCTTCAAGAACTTTATTCTTCCATGTATGTAAGGTTACTCATAGTGATGGACTAGTTCATCCTCACACCCTACATCTCAATTCAGTCAGTGAAACGTTATGTTTAGAGTTATATCCACAATTTTCTTAAAATCTGAATTTAGTTGTGTTTCTTATTTTGAGTTGAAATACCTTAACCGTTGAGATTTTAATTTCTATTATGCATATTGAATTCTAAATTGTTGTTCATGCTTCGTAACACTTGAACCCTATTTGTTTATATAAGTCATGTTTATAAAGATTATTATATGAGATTTCTTAAACATCTATTTCAGACTAGAAAGGTGAGTCTGTAAGTTTACGTTTTAAATGCATGTGTTTGAAAGGAGTTTATAAAGAAAGGATATGAATAGTTTCATATGTACTATCTGACAACTGAGAAAGATAAAGAGTATAATTGATTTTCTGAAAACTACTTCAGTAAAGAAAAGTGAAAGTAAAGTAAAAAATAGTTTTTTCTCTGTAAAGGGTGATTGAGCATAGTTGATATGCTTTGTTTTGGGAGTAGTATCGAGCATCAAATTGGGTCAGAGTCTATTTTTAACTCGAAGTCCCATAAACTACGTAGCCAACATATGATAGAATTGCACTGATTTTTCGACCGATTCCTCACTGCCTCAAGAAGGCTTACTAGATGGATCCATAGTTATAGTTAGCATCCTATACCCTGGGAAAGTATAGGATGGCCCTTGCAATGTAGGTGAAATGTTAAATCATTGCTAGACTCATAGTGATGGTTTTCGGCTAGAGCAACTTTCCACAGAGTAAAGTTTTACGTTCTCATATTACATTTATTGCATATCTTATTGTAAAGTACAAATGGTTTTCACTACTTGCTCATATATTGTTTTACTTGATAGGTATTCAATCATCAGTTCAATTATTATTTTATTCAGTCATATTACATACTCGTACTGTCACGACCCAAAGTACATTCTAGACATAACATGGCATATAGGACCCCGAGAAGCCCTACAGAAGCCACTTAGCATACATCAGATAATAGAAGTAAAGACTTTAAAAGATAGCATTTCATATATCAAAAGTTTGACAAGTGACAGTCTAACATAAGTCTCAAAACCACCTAATACATCATAAGAAAAGTGATTAGGACGTAACTCATGCATCACATACAAAGTTTGAAACGAAATGACATAAAGCTATAAAGTGTCTTAGTCCTCAGAACATGAGGACTCACCAATCACTTGAAGCACCCGAAAGATCTCTAGCCATGAGCATGTGAGGTAGGAACTCGGACCCTACATTCATGAGATAATATAGGCACAAGTATGCATTAGTACATGAAATGTACTAAGTATGGGGCAATATGCATAAACATGGGCATGATAGTATAAATGATTTAAAGCATGTAGACATGATCAATAATAGGACATTTTAAACATAAGGAAGGAAAGCAGGAAAATCATAAGATATAGTCAAACCATTTAAAACAATGGACATAAGAAAACTTTGAAGAAAACATAGTCATTTTTGTGGTATTTTAGCTTTAACCGACAATAAGACCATGAGAGCTATATCATGGAATCCGGTATATCCCTCATACCGAAAGAAGGGGAATCTACTTACCAAGGTAGAATCTGCACATGTCATCTTTTGCGAAAGTGGATCCACTAGCTAGGTCATTTAAGACAATCCTATGGGGGCACGTAGTTTGGAACTAAAGGTTGCTACTATAGTCTACCCTATTTGAGCCTCCAACTCAAACTCCTCTCGGTGCTAAGTCAAAATCTCAATGGAATAGATAAAGACAAATATCGTTATAACATAGGAAATACAATGATCAATACCAATCCATATTTTTAAAGATCAAAAGATAGAATAGCTCCTTAAACATAATTCAACATAGATGAGAAAACCTTTCATACATGTGAACCCATATGTGAGAAATACCTTTCACAATCATGATCATAATAGTAACTAAGAAATCCTTTCACCCTAACATTATATACTTTCATTTCAAAGCATCCTCAAATCATTTATAATAACTTCATAAAAATTTGCATATCTTTATAACTTCATAATTCATATGTTCATGAGTTCATCATAGGTTTATAGTTAAAAATCATAATTTAAGTATGGATCAACATAATTTTAACTAAATATCATTTATTAACATAGAATCATGCATTAGAAGACTTAATCAACAACAATAAATCATAATTGAATGAAACCCATGAAATTGAATTAAAACCCTAACTTAAATCAATTGAAATTGAAGGGAGAAATTTAAAACCTTAGGGAACGCATGGAGGAAACCCACATACATTGATCCTTTGTGCCCAAGAATAATGGAGGATTGAAGACTTGAATGGAACCCTAGCTCTTCTTCTTCCTCTTTCTTCTTCTTCTTCTTCTTCTTCTTCTTCTTCTTCTTCTTCTTCTTCTTCTTCTTCTAATGACATAGTTTTGATTTAAAACGATTAGGGAAAATACCCAAAAGCCCTTTAAATTAACTACCGGACTCGACCTATGGTTCATACATATGGACTGTAGGACTTCCTACGGTCCGTACTGGTCAACCGCAGACCAAGTATTGGGACCATATTTTAATAATCTTTTCATGGAATGTTTCTACGGCTCGTAGGTCTTTCTACGGTCCGTAGAAACCAACTTTGACCCTCAAAAATTCACTAAGTTTGGGACTCACCTACGAGACCTATCTAAGACTCGTACATAGAATGATGGACCGTCTTGGTGAACCATACAAAGGACTTAATTTTAGAAAAAGTATTTTTCCCCTTCCTACGGTTGCCATATACGGCCCGTAGAAGCTTCTATGGTCCGTAGATTAGAACCGTAGACACAGCTTGCAACCCAAAAAAATTATTTTCTTGCTTTTCCAAATTTCGATGTGTCACAATATATCTCCCTTGAGAATATTCATCATCAAATGGGACTCAAGCCATCATATGGAGGGTAGACAAAAACATCTAACAGCCCAACATGAATGCAACTCCATCACAATGCACAATATCAATGAGGAACATCAACTCCAAGCTCAAGCATATTCAAAACATCATTCCATAAGGCATATATGCAAATCACACTTAAATGCACATAATCCTGAAGAAATCAATCAAGTTACCTCATTTTCTCAAAAATCAAGTTTTCATGAGTATGCATGCATGAGGAAACATGAGAACAACTAAGACACATGAAACCAATAAGGATGAACTAGGAGGAGCTAAATACCTCAAGCTAGAGTAGGATAACGGGACATCATATCGGCTTCAGCCTCCCAAGTAGAACCCTCAACCCTTTGATTCCTCCATAAGACCTTTACGGATGGACTTCTTGACTTGTCGGTCGAAAAGCTCAACCGAAACCTTTTCATAAGAAAGACTTTTCTTTTTACCAAGACTTTCCAATGGTACTATATATTTCGGATCAACAACACATTTCTTCAACAAAATGACATGGAAAATGGGATGCACCGATGCTAAGTCATTAGGCAAATCAAATTCATAAGCAACCTCACCAATACGCCTCAAAATATGATATGGGCCCACATAACGAGGACAAATCTTCCCTTTCTTCCCAAATCTCATCACACCCTTCATGGGTGAAATTTTCAAACAAACCTAATCATCTACATTAAATTCAAAATCTCTCTTTCTAACATCGGCATAGGACTTTTATCGACTTTGAGCCGTTTCCAACCTTTCTCTAATAAGACAAACTTTCTCCATAGCCTCATGTACCAATTCGGGACCTATCAAATCAATCTCACCAACTTCAAACCAACATATAGGAGATCTACACCTCCTACATAAAAAGCCTCAAATGGAGCCATACCAATGCTCGAATGGTAGCTATTATTATAAGCAAACTCAATCAAAGGCAAATGATCATCACAATCACCCTTGAAGTCAATCACACAAGCTCTCAATATGTTTTCCAAAGTTTGGAAAGTATGTTTCGCTTTCCCATCAGTTTGAGGATGAAAAGTCGTACTAATCTTAACATGAGTACCAAGGCCCTTTTGGAAAGACTTCCAAAATTGAAAAATGAGTTGGGTACAACGATCGGAGATAATGTATAGGGGCACTCCATGCAACCTAACCTTTTCCCTCAAGTACAACTTAGCATAATCTTCCGCCAAGTAGGAAACCTTGATGGGAATGAAGTGAGCCGACTTTGTCATACGATCTACAATAATCCCTATTGGGTCATATTTTCGCCGGGTGCGGGATAAACCAACAATGAAGTCCATATTCAAATCTTCTCACTTGTGAGTAGGAAAACTAGTATCTTGGGACAAACCTCCCGGCTATTGAAGCTCAACTTTCACTTGTTGACAATTAGGACACTTAACCATAAATTCTGCAATATCTTTCTTCATCCCATTCCACCAATAGACCCCGCAGCAAGTCATGGTATATCTTGGTGGCTTCCAGGTGAATGGAATATCGAGAACTATGGGCTTCTAATAATATTTTCTCTCTCAAGTCATCAACATTAGGAATACACAAATGACCTTGATATCGAAGCACACCATCTCCCCCTTGGGAGAAAGCCTCAACAGACTTTTTAAGCATTGCTTCCTTCAACTCCACTAAAATCGGATCAAGACCTTGCTTAGCTTTCACATCCGACATGAATGACGATTCTGAACCATTATGAATAACAACACCAATTTCATCAGAATCAACCAATTGAACACCCAATCGGGTCAGCCTATGAACATCACAAATCAACTCCTTTTTATCTTCCTCAACAAGAGAAACACTACCCATCGACAATCGACTAAGAGCATCCTCCACAACATTTGCCTTACCGGGGTGATAGAGGACACTAATATCGTACTCCTTCAAGAGTTCTAGCCATCTACGTTGGCAAAGATTTAGATCCTTTTGCTTGAACACATATTGTGAACTCTTGTGGTCGGTAAAGACATCAACACGAACACCATATAAGTAATGCCTCTAAATATTTAAGGCAAACACAACCTCCACTAGTTCGAAATCATGGGTAGGATAGTTCTTTTCGTGAATCTTAAGTTGCCTTGAAGCATAGAGAATAACTTTCAAATATTGCATAAGAACACACCCTAATCCAATTCTCGAAGCATCACTATAAACAACAAACCCATCAGACCATTCTGGTAAAGTCAACACCGGAGCAGAGGTAAGTCTATCTTTCGATTCTTGAAAACTCTTTTCACACGCATCCGACTAGGGGTGGAAATTTCAGCCCATATTAATGAAGTGAGTCCATTTAGCTCATATTTAATGGCTTGGATCACTCATAGTTTAATTGGGTAAATATGAATTTCAAGCTATTTTTAGAGCCCCTATAAATATAGTTAAAATGGATACAATATGGATATCCGTATAGACCCATAATAGATCACTCACATCTCACATTTTAGTCAAAATTCTTAATTATCCTAAAAATAAAATTTTAATATTAATTTATTTTTCAAAAAAATTGGAGGGTGGGTGGGGCTGAGATGGGGGTGTGGCGTGGAAGGAAAAAAATAATATTTTTTATCCATTGGTGAATTTCTACATACCTTTATAATCAAATTCTAAGCAAAGCAAAGAGATTGAGAACTTGAAGCTTGAAACCCTAGCTTTCACCTTTTGAGCTTAAGAGAGAATTGGAGAGAATAAACTTGAAAGGAATTTGGGAATTTGAGTGAATGTGTGAGAATGAGGATTTTTTGAAGGCTTAAATCTGTTATAGGGATAGTTACAGGGTCAAAACGACATAGTGTAGGGTTTGGGTAGATAGAAAAATGTAAACCCCCCTAAAATTTCTAAGTTAAGACTTGAACCATTCTTCATTTATGTATAAGATCGTATCAAGTGATTCTTAATTGTTCTTAAGGTCAATTATTAATGTGGGAATGAATTTGGATATGAATTAAGGTCACTGGAATCCCCTAGCACAGAGTTGAGTTGAAAGTTTTCTTACCGATTGAGTTTCAATATGAGATTTTACTTGAGTCAACTTCAAATGGTCATATCTCTCAGAACATAATGAACTAGGTGGCCCATCACTTATCAAATTAAAGATATTTGAGTTCTCTTTCCAACGCCACCAAGTTTGCCTCATTTTGAGTTTGAAGTAAGAAATTATGCATGTTTTATTGAAGCCCAGTCAGACATTCAAAGTTTTACGGCCAGCTATACCGCCGGTGAAGTTTTTCATGTACCATGGAGCCTTAAGCTGTCCGTGAAGCCTCCCTTTTAAGGCACCTTGTCAGTTTTATAAGTTGGGGTCGTTTTAGTCTTTTTCATATGTGTTTGGTACTTAAACTACGTCGTTTTAACCCTTATTCTAAGCCTAAATTATGATGTTCTACACCTAATTAAGGGCTTAGAAAGTATTAATCAATTCTCTTACATTCATTAACACCTCAAGTCATTTGATCAAGGTTCCAAGAGGAGAAAATCTAGGGTTTCAAGCATTCTTCAAGTTTCGTCGATTTCGCCTAGAACTTCGTTCTTCTAAGTATGTAAGGCTATCATAGTGTTGGACTAGTTTGTCCTCGCGGCCTACATCTCTTTCAAATCAGTAAAACAATAATCTAGGTTTCTATCCTTAGATTTGAGTATTCTTGAGATGAGTTCATTTTGAGTTCTTGAGTTCCTGATTCATTTTGAAATTCTATTTCTAATTATTGAATTGATATATGTTATGCATTGAAATTCTTGAGCTGATTTGTTCATGTCTATATTTCAGCATGAACCCTATGAATTGAGTATTCTTGAGATGAGTAGTATCTTTGAGTTCTGAGTATTGAGTTTTCTATATTGTTATTGAGATACTTGAGTTGATTCGTTCATGTCTATATTTCAGAATGAATCCTATTTTGAGTTATAAATTTTGAGAATCTTTTAAAGCCAACATTTGTGTTTTAAACTGAGTTTTTGAGGAAGTAAAGAGGAGTTTGAGAAAGAGTATAAGGGAACTAAGTATTTTTCAAATGTTTCATTTTTACATGAAGAAAGAGAGTATTATTTTTAGAAAAGAGAAACTTTGATTTCTAAACAAGTTTATGAGTTCAGAGATATTTCAGAGCAGTTACCTCTTTTAAGAGGATAGTTTGAATAATTATCTCAAACTAGAGAAAGAATATGTTTTATACATTTGAGCATGAGTATATATATTACTGGGAGTAGTATTGAGCACCGATATGGGGATAAATTCATAATACTCAAAATCCTCATAAACCATGTATGCCAACAAGGGTAAAGGATCTTACTTTTTAGATGAATCCTTATTGCGTAGTGGATCCACTTAGTTGAGGTATCCTATATCCCGGCAAAGTATAAGACAGTTCTGGCAGTGTGGACGAGACGTTGTATCATCACGTAGCTCATAGTGATGGTTGTCGGTTAGAGAATCTCCCAATAGAGTAAAAGTGTATTTCAATACATCACTTATTATGTTAAGTTCAGAGATGAGTAAGTATTTTGTAAAGCTTTAAATGATTTAACTCATTTATTTCTTTACATTTAGCTTGAGTACATTTATCTACTATAGTCCTTTCATTCAGTTATTTCACTTCTGCTATATTACATACTCGTACATTAAATGTACTGACGCCATTCGACCTGCATCTTTTTATGATGCAGATACATGTGTTTAGGATCATCAACAGATGCTTTGTTGAGATCACTTTACACTCTAGTTAGCTTTTGGTGAGCCTCTTTGCATTTCGGAAGACTTCACATTTACTTTCTAGTTAATAGTTTTGAGATGTTGTGGTTCTTATCCCGACATCCTTCTTTAATAGTAGAGGCTTCATAGATAGATAGAGTTAGGAAGAGTATTTCAGTATTTACTCTTCCTTAAGATGTTTTTGCAAACTATTATACTTATGTTATTGAGTATTTTACAGACAGTTTGAGTTGAGTATTTACTTTGAGTTTAAATGTTCAAAAAATTTGTTTTTAAGCCTTTTATCGCTTGAGTAAGTCTTCCATTAAGTAGTCAGCGAATCCAAGGGTTCGCTTGGGGACCAGCAATGGTTCTCAAGTGCCGGTCACGTTCATGGTGTAGGCTCAGGCGGTGACAAAAAAGACCAAAATACCCCTAATTAAAAACCACCGGACATGTCTACTTTCTATGGACAGTACTGGTCAATCGTAGAATCAAGTATTGGAACCCAATATGGGTGAACTATCCACGAAACCCTTTTCTACGGACCGTCGACCTTTCTACGGTCGGTAGACCCCATCCGTAGACCTCAACTTTAAGCTCAAAATTTCATTAAGTTTGGATCAACCCTACAGGCACTTCCTACGGCCCATAGACCATCCTACTACTCGTCTTGTTCATCCATAGGTCAATATACTAGGACTTGAATTTTCCAAAAAATCGACCCAATTCCTAATATTTACATCGGAAAGCCTTGCAAAAACCTAACACACCCCAGAATCTTACATCATAATAGTTAGTACATCCTAAAATCTTCCATCAGAAAGCCTTTATCAGAACCTAGCACAACCCGAATTCTTACATCAGAATTGTTAGTCCTTCCCAAAATCGTACATCGAAAAGCCTTAGAAACCAAGCCAATCTTGGAAACTTACATCAGAATGACTACACATAAACCTATCAGCTCCCACAATCTTACATTGTATCAACTGTACAAAACCTTAGAATATCTCGAAATCTTACATCAGAAGAGCAACATACTAACTAGCCCCTCCCAAAATCTCACCTCAGGTCATCTATCTCACTAATAGAAATAGGATCCTAAATGAGTCTAAGTAGTCATCTCACCATAGCCAGGCAACAACACATACTAATAAGGCTATCCAAAGGTCACAACCTAGCTCAGAGGGTTGTATCTAACCCAATACATTCCCAAATCTAGCCGCATGAGCCACAAAAGAAAATATCTAAGGCAAATACTAGAAAACTTAAGTCTTAATAACATCAATATTAAGGCTATTAAGCTTATTCACAACTCACTGGACAGATATAACATCGAACTACTCACGATCAACTCAATAACTCTCGATACAATCAAAACAATACTAAATCAATCCAATAACAATAAAATAAGAAATTATGCTAAATACCAACCCAAAACATAGTCAATTATCATGCGAGGAAAGTAAACAAGGAAGTTCTTAAGATACTAAGTTGCAGCCTACCTCGAAATCAAACATGCGCACTCCAAACCTCTAAACCGGTGTTTTTAACTTCTGAGTTACCTCTCACTGATGCCACACAATCAAAATAGTGATCCTAGAGTCAATGCAATCATTTTCACACCCAAATTGTAACAAATAAAATCTGGTCTAAAATCTAGCCAAAATGGCATTGTGGGACCCGTGCAAGGAATCTAAAAATTGACTCCGCCAAGGGGTCCCAACCAGCTCAAGGAACTTGTGCCCAAAAAATGCAAAATTTGAGCTCTAACATGCCTCAAAAATATCCATGATAAAATTTCAAGAATTTAACACGTAAAGAATCAAAAAGAGGGAATTTCATAGGGAACTTACATGTAAGAAGCAAGATTAACATTCCTAGTAACATTCTCAAGCTATCCCCCAGCAATTCCCAAAAAACCCACTAAAATCCCCTTAAAATTGTAACGGCCCTTTTGATCATTACGAGTGAGCTAATTGGGGTGCAGAACTTTTTGGGGTAGTGAGTTAAAAATTCAAGCTAGGCTAAGCTTGGGTGAAATCTGAGCAAGATGAGGTCTAGGGCAATCTAGGTAAATGATTGGGTGAAACATCTAAGTAGAGTTTGTTTTCCTTGTTGTTAAGACGTTGAGGAGTCCGTAGGACTTTTTGGAAGTGAATTTAGGTGAATAGAACTCCCAATATCGGACTTGGCAAGAAAGGGTTGGTTTGGAACGTCATGGTTTGATGGCGTTTTAAGGAATGTGCAATTTTGGGAGGAATTTTAAGGTTCTGTCCTATGACATCCACTAAAGTGGGTGACACGCTGCTACAATAGTCGAGGAAATTCCCACTATAGTGGGCGGCCTGTCACAACCCAAAGTACACCTTAGGCGTAACATGGCGTATTGAACCCCGAGAGGTCCTACACAAGCCACTTAGCATACATCATACAAGGTAATAGAAATTTAAAGAATTCAAAAGATAGCATCTCATATATCAAAAGAATTTGACGAAAGCGGAAGTCTAACATAAGTCTCAAAACCATCTAATACATCATGAGAAAAGTGATTAGGACGTAACCCATACATCACATACAAATTCGGAAACGAAAAGACATAAAGCAATAAAAGAGTCTCGGTCCTCGGAACATGAGGAGTCACATTTCTTCAAAGTCTAAGAAGCCAACTAGCAACGAAGATGCGGAGGAGGAACGTCGGACCCTATATTCATTAGATATTGTAGGCAAAAGTATGTGTTAGTACATGGAATATACTTAGTATGAAGCATTATGCATAAACATGAACAATGAGAGTATAAGTAGTTTAGAGTATGTAGACATGATCAATGATTGGACATAAGTAGTTTAGAGCATGTAGACATATCAATGATTGGACATTTTAAACATAAGCAAGTAGAACATGGAAATCACATGATATAGTCAAAGCATTTGAAGTAAAGGATATAAGAAAATCTTTGAAGAAAACTTAGTCATTTTATGGGATCTTAGCTTTAACCGACAATAAGACTATGACAGTTATATCATGGAATCCGGTATATTTCTCATACCAAAAGAAGGGGAATCTTCTTGCCAAGGTAAAATCTGTACATATCATGTTTTGCTAAAGTGGATCCACTGGCTAGGTCATTTAAGACAATCCTACCGGGGCACGTAGTTAGGGACTAGAGGTTGCTACTAGAGACTACCCTAATTGAGCCTCCACCTCAAAGCCCTCTCGGTGCTAAGTCTAAATCCCAATGGAATAGATAAAAGTCAAATATCAATTTAACATAAGGAAAGGCAATGATCAATACCAATCAATATTTTAATGATCAAAACATAGAATAGCTCCTTAAACATAATTCAACATGGATGAGACCAATGTGAATTTATTTGTGAGAATACCTTTCACAATCATGATCATTATAGTAAGTGAGAAATCCTTTCACAAAAACATCACTACTTTCTTTTCAAGGCATCATCAATTCATTTACAATAACTTCATGAAAACATGCATATCGTCATAAATTCATAATTCATAGGTTCATGAGTTCATCATAGGGTTTGTAGTTGAAAATCATGATCTAGTCATGGGTAAGCATAATTTCAACTAAGTATCATGTATTAACATGAAATAATGCATTAGGAGACTAAATCAACAACAACTTGAAATTGAATGAAACCCATGAGATTGAAGTGAAACCCTAACTTGAATTCAATTGAAATTGAAAGGGGAGCTTGGAAACCTTGGGCACCCCATGGAGGGAATACACACATACCTTGATGCCAATAACCCAAGAAGAATGGAAAATTGGAGACTTGTATGGAACCCTAGGTCTTCTTCTTCTTCCTTAGTCTCGAGAGAGTTTGAGAAGACGATTTTGATGAGTTTAGGAAATTTAGGAGAATGAGTTGAAATGGGTAATTTGGGGGGTTTAAAATGTTTATATAGGTCTTAGGGTAGAAGGTAAAACGACATAGTATTGGGTTAAAACAATTAGAAAAATACCCAGAAGCCCCTTTAAAAAATAATTGTCGAGCCCCATCTACGGTTGGACCTACGGTCCGTAGGTCACCGTAGATCGGTTACTCGGACTTCAAATTTTAAACCAATTTTGATGGAACCCTATGTACGGCTCATAGGTCTCCCTACGGACCATACATACCAGCCGTAGAACCAACGTTGACCCTCAAAATTTCGCTAAGGCTGGGACACATCTATGAGACCTATCTATGACTCATACAAGGAATGACGAACCATCCTATTGAACCATAAAAAGGGTACTGGGACTTGATTTTTGAAAAATTATTTTCCCACTACCTATGGTTTCCATCTAGGACCCGTAAAAGCTTCTACATTCCGTAGATGGGATCCGTAGACACAGACCTCAGCCCAAAAACTACATTTTCTTTATTTTCCAAATCTGAGGTGTTACACAGCCCCACTACAGTGTTGCCTCTATAGCGGGATTAGGCCAGTATGGTTGGGTAAGTCGTAGTAAATCTATAAAAATCCCCAAAACTGCTCATTCTTTTTCAAGAACATTTTAGGGAAGTTCACAGGTGACCTAGGAAATTTTCTTCAGTTTTCCATCAAAATCATCTGTAAAGGTAAGTTAATTACTCCCCTAACTTGATAATTAGATTATTAGGCCTTAGAATATGTGGTGGTGACTATAGGGGAGGGTTTGGCTTAACTTAATGGTGGAAAACCCCTTGTTTGGGTGGAATAATCATTAAACTAGCTTGGGGTGTGGGATTAGGATATAATTAGGTAATATTTAGGCCAGTTAAGACTGATTTGGTGTTGTATTACTGTTTCTAGACCAGGAGCAAGCTAAAGCTTCAAAAAAAAAGGGTGAAAACCCATGGATTCAAAGCCCACTTCTATAAGCATTCACCTTCACATAGTGAGAAGATCGAATTTCAGGGTAGGCTAGGCTTAAGTGATTAGTTAGACTTGTTTCTAAATGCATAATACATTGTAGATTGATGGGAGATTTCATGGATAGGCGTTCGGGCGTGGAGTTTGGATGGTTAGATGTGTTGTTTGTTTTTGGTTAGGGTGGTAAGGTGTTTGGTTGGTAGTGTTGGCCTTATGATTTTGATGGGTGTGATTCTATGGGTAGTAACCTATGGGTAATTAGATTATGAGCAGAGAAAATTGCCTGGGAAGGGTCATGTTAATTAGGTGATGGTTGAACTATTATCTGTTTTAAGTTATGTGTGGATGTTAACTATTTCTTAAGTATTTGTCCAACCCAACCTATCGGGCCATACGGGCACCTATTCTAACACCGAGATAGAAGAATCCTTACCCCAAAACTGAAACATGAAATGCGGAAATACCCAACTTAGTTAAAATATAGTACCTTCGTCAAAAAAATACATTGTACCCTCTCCAAGGAACTAGTCTAAATAGCTACAAGAGCTTCTAAGAGATTACAATGTTCAAATAATAAGACGCAACTCCCACCATAAGGAAAGATAGGTAGAAGTTGTCGGAGATCATCTTTGTCATCACTTGAGAAACATCAGTGATCCTGCAATCAGACTTTGTTAAGTGACATATCAAGAGTAGTATCAGTACAAATAACACGTATTGGGAGGCATCATCGGTCAACCCCAATCCACCACACAATGTCATGCAAATACTCAAAAGAAAACATTTAATATAAGAATCACCCAACCCAACCTTTAGCCTCACACCCTTACTATTCTGAGTCTAATAATCATCCATATACCTTAAATCACCCCACCTCTTTCCATTTTCAACTCCACCATATAGGTAAATTCACCCCCTCCCCCACATCCGATCACAACCTAACTCCTATATCACATAAAGACTTTCTCAAAACCACTCATTCTACAAACACCATAAATTCCTCAATTGTTCCCATTCCTGATTCCAATCCACTACAACTCTATTAACAGGAGTACTACTCTTCCTCAAGCACTTACACCAGCACCCTGGCCCTTGACCAAATTAGAAAACCACCTATGAGGCTCTTAATAAACTACATTTACCCAATACCTTTATCAGATCACCCAAATTGACAATCCCGCACAAGCTAGTGATTGAGCAAAGCTCCCAATCAACATCTTGACTTAACAACTGCCTAAGTCATGCTTGAACTAATAAACAATCACTCAAACTTGATTCCTCACACCTTTCAAGTAATCCGAACCACTAAGGATCCTCAAACATCATCTACCATGATTAATTATGACCTCCCGGTCTACACAAGAACCCTCCCAGCATTTAAACATAATTTCCGGCCACTCACAGACCAACATGTAACAATCACATTGCATATAATTAAACCCAATTCACTCATGGAACCAATATACAAGAGAATAGTCAAACATGTATTACGCGTGGTACCAAGACAACGAATAGTATCTCATACCAGGCGTGGCACCGAGCCAACCGATAATATGTATCAAGTTTAGTACATGAGCAAAATGAAAGATATATTGTCTACCAGGTGTGGTACTCGAGCCAGTTGATAATATGTACAAGGTATGGTACTCAAGCCAACCAAGAGATATCTTGTACAAGGTGCGGTATTCGAGCCAATCGATAGTCACACAAACACAATACTACAAGCCAAAAGAGAATCTGCAGATTTATTCACAAGGTCACTTTCGGTTATCAAGTGCAGAGATCCTGAGATAGAAGACCAAAATATTACAATTCCTAAAGCAAGGGGTATTAAATATTTCTTTTAGAACTGTAAAGTTTTTATTACAGTAATTTAATTAAGATAGACCTAGTCAACTATTAAGAGTTGAGTTCTATTTGAATTTTGAATAAATATGACTTTATAGAATTCATGAGTTTGATATTCTTAGCAGATCTTTTTGCTTAATTTTAGGTTTAGAAGTTAGTAGTTTTATTATAAATTGTGTTATTAGACTACAGTAACAAAATATCGATCTTTCAACGTCAGTTCATAAGCTTTCTTTCTTGTTCTTCATTCTTTTAGTATTTTTATTCTTTTCCTGCAATTTCTTTTCTTTTAAAACCAACAAAATATAAAAGTCATTTTTCTTACTAAATAACATTAGTTAGGAAAACAACTACATTATTCTACATATTAAGGACATGCACTATTTCCCCTGCCTTTTAAGGAATTACTGTATATTAATTTAAGACTTTGCTCAAAGATACAATAGATATTGGATAATCTATTGAAATTTTAATTATTAAATAAATTTGATGTCTAATAAAATTGTGTCCGGTTAAATTTATAATAAATAATTGACCAACTAAACTTATTCGTGATCAAATTGAATAGGTAAGACTTTTATTCAAAGACAACTCTTACATTAAATATACTGAGTGATATGACAATAATTTTATTAAGAGGAAAATACATAAAATTAAAGAGAAACGTGTCTTTAAATACTCTTTTTATTTAAAATTTCATTATTTTTAAAAAAAATATTATTTAATAATATAATGTACCCACAAAATATGTTATTTTTATGTACATTTATTATTAATTAACACAATATGTACGTGCACATTAAACTAGTACTTTTTTTAAAAATTTTTTAACAATAAATATGTTAACAATACAATGGAGGCTTGATTAGTGTCTCTATGAGCAACTTTTTTTTACCTAGAAGCATTGATATGATTCTTAAAATTTTCAAAACTAAAGAGGTTTATAGGTTTGTATGCTATTGTTATATTTTCACTAGTCTAATACATTACTTTTTGTACGAGAATCTAGTTACTTTTTAATTTTATAGAGAAAATCTTTATTTTAGCTTCCATTCACAAGTATTTGCATGTACGTTAATATAAAATTTTAATCTTCCCATTATCGAGAAAAAAATTAATTAGTTTCTTAAAGATGACCAAGAAGACAAAAACAAATTTAATAACAAATTATCATCAATGCCTTACCAAAATATATGCACCAGGAAAAAATTTAATTAGTTTCTTAAAGATGACCAAGAAGACAAAAACAAATTTAATAACAAATTATCATCAATGCCTTACCAAAATATATGCACCAGCACAAACAAATTTGATCTTCAAAATAATTATTTTTAGCATAAATACTTCAAAAGCACGTCATAACTTACTATAATTTACATTCAAATAATATTTTGTAGCCAAATGACAACATCACACTATAGTAAACTATATTATGATCATAGAGGCTTTAGCAAAAGAAAACATAAAATATGTCAAAAGAAGTGCTTCACATAACTAACAAAAGTGTAACGACCCTCACAGTCGTTATGGGTGAACCTTCAGTAAAACAAAATGAGGGAGAAAAGTTTTGGTTTGAAGAGTTGTAAATGTCAAGATAGGCTAGGCTTAGAAGAAATCAGAGTCAGGAAAGGATTGGGGGAATCGTCAAAGTAAAGTCTAATTTCTTGGTTGCTAAGGTGTTAAGGAGTCCATAGAACTTTTCGAAAGTAAATTTGGGTAAGTAGAACATTTGATATTAAACTTGACGTGAAGGAGTTAGTTTAGAACGTCAAGGTTCGGAGTTGTATTGCGAAATGGGCTCTTTTTGGAGGATTTCTGAGTTTTGTCTCATGCAAGCTGCTACAGCAGGAGGCAGACCACTACGACGGCCTAAATTAATTCCCGTTATAGTGGAATATCCCGCTACAACGCCACTATATAGTGGAATTAGACCGCTATGGTGGGGTAAGTCGCTAAAATGGACAAAACTCCCCAAAATCGCTCATAATCAACCAATAACATTTTAGAGAAATGCAAAGGCGACCTAGGGTAGTTTTCATTCATTTTCCACTGTAATCATCAATAAAGCTAAGCAAATAACTCCCCTAACTTAGTAATTCAATTCTAGAGCCTTAGAATAATTGATGGTGATCTTTAGGGGAGGGTTTGGGTTGGTTTAGTGAAAAAAAACTCTGATTTGGGTAGAATTATCATGAAATTAACCTGGGGTTTGGTATTAGGATATAATACGAGTGTATTTAGGCCATTTGGGTTTGATTATGTGTTATGTTGATTAATTGTAGACCAGGAACATGCTAGGTATCATAATAAGGGGAACCTCGGGTTCAATAGAGCATTTCGAGCTTGATTCAAGTAAGGTGTGATGGTTATTTGATTCTCGTTTATGTTATATGTGCTTGTTAACTTTTGTATTAGTAATAACCTATATAGCGTATGGCTAGGGAAATGGAAAGAATATAAACATACATGTTATATGTTATCAATTTCATGCCATGAATGTATTTACTTGGTGTTTAAGTGTGATTTGTATTCCTAATGATTGTGGTTGTGATTGTGATGCGTGATTATTGGTTGGCTCAGGTACCATGCGTGGTACAATATATCCCTTGGTTGGCTCGGAACCATGACCGGTACATACTAACAGTTGGCATGGGTACCACGCCTTGTATTGGTTACCCATATATGGTTGGCTCAGATATCACACTGGTACATACTAACGGTTGGCTAAGGTAACATGCCTGGTACATTAACTATTTGTGTGTGTGGGTTCCTCGAGTGAATTGGTTGGCTTGTTACACTATTGTTGATCATGTTGTTGCATGTGTTATCTATTTTACTAAGTTGTGGTTACCTATTCATATTTCATATAATTGGAGTTAGTCGATGATCCAACTAGTACATTGTGGATATGGTGTAACAATATTGCACTTACTCTTTCTTTGTTGTGTACAGGGCATATTATGGAAACTGCTTTATGACCTTAGTTGTGCCTCTAGTGTTTCTTGAATCCAAGGGTGATTTTTTCTTTTGGGCTGCTATGGATTTCTCTATTCTCTCTGGTCCATTTTTTTTTGGACTTAGACTCTTATTTTGGGGTTGCATCCCTACATTCTAGACTATGTAGATTTTTTTGTTCATGACTTTTAGATTTTATGGGGTATTCCACAATTGTTTTATAACTTCAATTTTGGATTATGAATGCTTGTTTTTAAATTATTGAAAACTTTTTACTTTTGGTTGTTTAGTATACTGAGTGGCAGTATTTAATTGGTTCTCCCACTGGGCGTTAGTGTGAGTGCATCTCACATCGGGTTAGGTCATGACAAAGTAGGTATTAGAGTCCTTGGTTCGTTATTTTTGTCGTACCAAAATAGGTCTAGTAGATTCTTGCAAAATGGTACATAGATGTCTCTACTTTTTTTAGGAGGATACTAGACTTTAGTAAATTCTCTTATTCCTTCATTTGTGCTATGACCTGATTCCAATTTGTATCTGGCAATCCAAATTGGCATCTGACTTACTTCATTCTTTGTCCATAAATGGTGGATATGAGACATAATGGATACCAACTCCAGTTTTAGAATTGACAGTGCGAGGGTGAGGAAGGGGCACAGGACGGGGCAGGGGTAGAGGGAGAACAACCTCTCAAGGGTGGAGATCAAGCAGCGAATGGCCTGAAACTAGTGACCCCTCCTCCACCATAGGTTCATGTTGAGGAATATGTGGAGGTAGAATTTGAGAAGGGTGTTGAACTCAAGATTGTGGCACAGGTTGAGGGTGCAGGCCTTCCCCCTATGAATTCTGAGATTGTTAAGCAAGTGTTGGCCTTCCTGTTAGGGATAGCTGTAATGACCTATTTCCGTCGTTATGGAAATGCTAAGGGGAAAGGAATTTGGGCTAGAAAACTTCAGGGTATTAACTTAGAAATTTCTAGCCTAGGCCAGACTTGACTGAAATCTTAGTCAGGTGAGGTCTAGGGAAATCTGGTAATGGATGGGGGATTTAATTATGAATTTGATCACATGAGTGGATAGCTAAGACGTTAAGAAGTCGTATGGTTTTACGGAATCGAACTCGGACGAGTAAAACTCTCGAAACTGATCTTAGCGTGAAGGGGTAGTTTAGATCGTCCAGGTTTGAAGGTGTATTGCGAAATGGGAGCTTGGAACTCAAATTCTGAGTTTATGTCTCCATGCAAGCCACAAGGGCGGGGCCGCTGTGGCGGGTTGGGGTCCGCTGTGGCGGGACAGTCGTGACTTAAATCGGAGAAAAACCCCAAAATGTTATTTTCTGCAAAACTCCGTTCATAAGAGCTAAGGGACGAACCAAAGCAGTTTCTTGACAGATTCCCACTAATTCTAGCACTAAAGGTAAGACAATTACTCCCTGCCCCACCATTCGGGCTAGGAAATTGGTGGGGCAGGGATGGTTGGCATATTTGGATCATATTCGGGATGTTGATGCCGAGTCTCCCTCTATTGAGTCCATTCATGTAGTGTTTGAATTTAAAGAAGTGTTTCCTACTGATTTTCCTGGTATGCCTCCGGATAGGGATATAGATTTCTGCATTGACTTCGAACCGGGCACTCGCCCCATATCCATTCCTCGTTATCGCATGGCTCTGGTAGAATTGAGAGAGCTTAAAGCTCAAATCCAGGAGCTTCTGGATAAAGGTTTCATCCATCCTAGTGCTTCCTCGTGGGGTGCTCCTGTCTTGTTTGTTACTAAGAAGGATGGTAGTACGAGGATGTGCATAGACTATCGACAGTTGAATAGGGTCACCATTCGAAATAAGTATCTGTTGCCTCGGATAGGTGATCTATTTGACCAGTTGCAGGGTGCATCAATTTTCTCTAAAATTGACCTAAGATCTGGTTACCATCAGTTAAAGATTAGGCCTGAGGATGTACCAAAAACGACATTCAGGACCCGCTATGGGCACAATAATTTTTTAGTGATGTCGTTTGGGTTGACCAATGCGCCTGCAGCTTTCATGAGTTTGATGAATGGTGTGTTCAAACCATTCCTGGATTCTTTTGTTATCGTTTTTACTGATGACATTTTGGTTTATTCGAAGAGTAAGGAAGAGCATGCCGACCAATGCACCTGCAGCTTTCATGAGAGGAACTACCCGACACATGATTTGGAATGGCAGCGGTAGTGTTTTCCCTCAAGATCAGGTGGCATTACCTTTATGGTGTCAAGTGTGAGGTGTTTACTGACCATCGTAGTCTACAACATGTATTCACTCAAAAGGACATGAATCTGAGACAGCGAATATGGATGGAGTTACTCAAGGATTATATGTTACCATCCAGTATCATCCGAGTAAGGCTAACGTTGTGGCAAACGCATTAAGCCGGAAGACGGTGAGTATGGGTAGTCTAGCTAGCTTGGGTTTGTCCAAGCGACCTTTGGCCAAGGAAATTCAAACCATGGAGTCTAAGTTCATGCAGTTGGGCATCTCAGAGAAAGGTGGGGTGTTAGGCAGCATTGAGGTTAGGCCCACATTCATTGAGAAGATCAAGGCCAAACAGTTTGAGGATCAGAGTTTGAATGAGCCAGGAAGAATACAGTGTCTGGAAAGGCACAAGATGCGGCTCTCAACGCGGGTGGTGTGCTCAGTTGTAAGGGAAGGATTTGTGTTCCCCGAGTGGATGACTTGATTCAGAAAATGTTGACAGAATCCCATGGTTCGCGGTATTCCATTAATTCGGGTGTGACAAGATGTACCAATATTTGAAACGACTTTATTGGTGGCCTGGCATGAAGAGAGACATAGCTGAGTTTGTGGCTAAGTGCCAAAACTGTCAGCAGGTAAAGTATGAGCACCAAAGGCCTGCAGGTTTGCTTTAACGAATGCCAATTCCTGAATGGAAGTGAGAAAGGATAGCTATGGATTTCGTGGTTGGTCTTCCAAAGACCTTGGGGAAGTTTGACTCCATTTGGGTGGTGGTTGACAGACTGACTAAGTCAGCCCACTTCATTCCAGTCAGAGTAGACTATAATGCTCAGCAGTTGGCTAAGGTTTATGCGAAGGAGATAGTGAGGCTGCATTGGGTGCCCCTTTCCATCATATCGGACCGTGGTACACAGTTCACTTCCAAGTTTTGGGGAAAATTGCATGAGGAGTTGGGCCCTCAACTCACTTTTAGCACAGCCTTTCATCCACAAACGGATGGACAGTCAGAGAGAACTATTCAAGTGTTAGAGGACTGTTGAGGGCTTGTGTGATTGACTTTGGAGGGGATTGGGATAAGTTCCTACCTTTGTGTGAGTGCTCCTATAACAACAGTTACCACTCCAGCATTGACATGGCACCGTTCGAGGCACTTTATGGGAGAGGATGTAGATCACCCATAGGGTGGTTTGAGGCTGGAGATGTGAAACCTTTGGGGGTTGATTTGGTGAAAGACGCTCAGGATAAGGTGAGAAGCATCCAAGCTAAGCTTCTAGCAGCTCAGAGTCGACATAAAAAGTATGCAGACCGTAAGGTAAGTGACATGAAATTTCAGGCTGGTGAGCAAGTTCTTCTAAAAGTTTCATCCATAAAGGGGGTGATGAGATTCGGCAAGAAGGGCAAGCTTAGTCCTCAATACATCGGACCATTTGAAATTCTTGACTGTGTAGGGCCAGTGGCTTATAGGTTGGCTTTACTGCGTAGCCTATCGAGAGTCCATCCAGTGTTCCATGTGTCCACGTTGAATAAGTATCACGGGGACGGAGAATACATCATAAAGTGGGACTCAGTTTTATTAGACAAGGACCTTCTGAATGAGGAGGAACTGGTTGTAATTCTTGATCGCGATGTCCGAAAGCTGAGGACCAAGGAGATCAAGTACGTGAAAGTTCAATGGAAGCATCGTCCGGTTGAGGAAGATACATGGGAAACTGAGAAGTACATGTGACACAAGTATCCCCAGTTATTCAACGATTCAGGTACTACTCTACATTTGCCTTAGCCAGTTTTCCTAGTTTATCACTCGGGGACGAGTGATAGGTAAATTGGTATCTAATGTAATGAATTATTTCCGTCGTTATGGAAAAGCCAAGGGGAAAGGAATTTGGGCCAGGAAACTTCTGGATAGTAACTTGGAAATTTCAAGCCTAGGCCAGACTTGGACAAAATCTGAGTCAGGTGAGGTCTAGGAAAATCTGGTAATGGATGGGGGATTTAATTATGAATTTTATCACATGAGTGGATAGCCAAGACGTTAAGGAGCCCATACGGCTTTACCGAATCGAATTCAGGCAAGTAAAACTCCTGAAACTGATCTTAGCGTGAAGGGGTAGTTTTAGAACGTCCAGGTTTGAAGGTGTGTTGCGAAATGGGAGCTTGGAACTCAAATTCTGAGTTTCTATCTCCATTCAAGCCGTCAGGTCAGGGCCGCTGTGGCGGATTGGGGTCCGCTGTGGTGGGACAGTCGCGACTTAAATCGGGGAAAAACCCCCAAAAACGTTATTTTCTTCAAAACTTTGTTCTTAAGAGCTAAGGGACGACCCAGATCAATTTCTTGACATATTCCCATGAATTCTAGCTTTAAAGGTAAGACAATTACACCCCTAATTCATATTTTGATTCTTAGTACTTAAAATCTTGGGTAATTATCGTTGGGACAGGGTTTTGGTCTGAAGTTAATGGTGGGAAAAGCCCTAATTGAACATTAGCATCTTGGGTTTGGCCTTGGGTTGATAATTTGGTTAAAATCAGGGTAAATTAGACCTTGTATAGTGATCCTTGTATTAATTGCTTGTTTCAGATCAAGAACGAGCTGAAAGACTCCGAAAAGGGAAGGCTCACGTGTCTTAGGAGTATTCAGGCTTGGTTTCGAGGTAGGTGATGGTTCAACTCCCTATTGGGTGATATATGCCTGTTAATTGCTTCAATGTATGCATGTGTGTATGTGAATAGGGAAACGTGAATTAAACCTAATGAAATAATTATGTGTGCACGATTACATGCCATGAACATGTTACTTGACTGTGTAACTATGGGTATTGTACATTATGGGTGTGATTGTGACTGTGGTTGTGCTGACTGGACCGAGTTCACGTTCCAACACAGATATTGGATCGGGTTTCACGTTCTTACACATGTATATTGGATCGGGTGTCACGTTCCGACACACTAATAGTTTGGGTGTGGGTTCCATGAGAGGACCACTTGTGATTATTGCATTCTTGTCTAACTGTCATTGATATTGGGGAATTGTATCTTTCTCCTGAAATGATAATCGCATTGTGCATTCTGTATATGTTTGTTTACTGTGTTGTAATTACTTACTTATATTTCACTTACTAGAGTAGCCGCGTGATCCTACCAGTACACTATGGTTTGTGTACCGATACTGCACTTTCTCGTTCTTTGTTGAGTACAGGGCATCTTCAGGCGGCTACTGATAGACCTCAGCTAGGGGATCATTGACCGAGATCGGATTCGAGGGTGAGCCAGTTCATTCAGGCTGCCTTGGATTCATCCTTAGTCTAGTCCATTCTCTTCGGACTCAGACTAGGTGTTTAGACATTTACTATGTTTAGTTTTCGGGGTTGCACCCCCCTTCTCTTAGACTTGTTGAATTAGAGAGTTTTGGTACAATGAATTTCAGGTTCTAGAGGTTGAATTTCCGCGATGCTTATGTTAGTTGTTTTGTTAAACTTTCAGAGTTTATGGGAACTTCATATTTCAGTCCATCATTTAAACCTCATTTCGTATCTTTAAATGTTTTAGTTTTGTTAAGTTGCTTAGTTTGGTTGTAGTACTGGTTCTCCCACCGGAGGGTTAGTGTGGGTGCCAATCACGGCGGTCGGGGTCGTGACAATAGCGGGCACTGGAGGCACTCCTATTGGGTTGTATCCTCATGATTTAGGTGCTCATCCCATTGCTACCACCGCTCCCATAATGGATGAAGCTTCGGGTAGTGATTTGTTCTTTTGTACCATATTGTCATGCCCCGAGGCTACACCCTTGACGTAAACACGGGACCTAGGATCACGAGTGACCCCAAGCTAACCCTAAGCTGGCATATCATATGCAAACTAAATATATCTATGAAAAGATAACTAATGCGGAAGCTAAATCATGAGATAACTGAAATGATGGGGAATACCCAATACTGTCTGAATATAAAAAAACTATGAGTTTAATAACAACTGAAAGATCAAACTCACATCTAAAACTGAATCTAACTATGTCTGAATATAAGCCTCTAAGTGACTAGAGGTGCTGGGACATGTCCCAGCTAACTCTAGCAAAACTGAAACTAAAAAGGAAAGACTGAATAGAAAACATATCTATTGTCCTCGAAGAATGAGGACTCACCACTGAAGCTACTGAACTGAAGATCGGGAACCGAGCTATGCGTGATCTGGATGTTGAGGACCTGAACCTACATCACGAGAAGATGTAGCACAGAGTATCCGTCAGTACTTGAAAGGTACTGAGCATGCAGGATACTATAAAGCTGAACAATATATACATAACTAAATAAAGAATACTGACCAATGATATAATCTGAACATGATGGAAATACTGAAATATACAGAATATTGAGCTAACTGAGTGCAATGACCAAGTACATATCATGTTGAAACTGAATACTGAAATGTAACTGGAACCTGGTCAAATGCACTAGAATCTGACTGTGGGAGCTACTAATAACCGACATAAAACCATGTGATCTAAACATGGAGTCCGATGTATACGCCGCATCGAGAGGACCCAATATACCTTGCCAAGGGTATAGAGGCATGAATGGCGTGATCACTAAATGTAATGCCCACAGAGGGGACTTATAAACCTACGGGGACACGTAGTTTTGGGACTATTCGGGTACGCTGAACCCTAGTCCACTCGGTCTGAGCCTACTCCCAACTAGAAATATGAACAATGTAACATAATTGAATTATACTGGATAGCTCTTTATTCTGACATGCTAACTGAAAATGCGACATTTATAACTGACAATGAGATATTTGAAATCTGAGGCATGTATATATGTTTAAACTGACCTAGCTAGTGTAATTCATGAACTAAACGAATCTACACCACTAGGGTTCTGAATTTCATGCAAGGAACTAGGCAACCATATGATAATCTGATTTGGATCATTCTAAAAGCTAAAACCCAACAATTTCTACATTCAAGAAAAAACCTAGGTCTAGATAATATGAAGGGAATCAAGATTTTGACTGAAATCTAGGGACCTAATGGGTGAAAGGAACCCACTAGTGAAATCCCACATACCAGGTGACGAATTCCACGGAGAAATCTTTTAATTTTGGAGCTGAAACTGATGAAAATCTGTTGCGTTCTTGGAGAGGGCTTGGTCAACTCTTTCTCCTTCTTTTCGTTCAACTTGATGAATTTTTTGAGAATGAGTTGATTAGGGTAAGTTCTAATTAAGTTACTAGGCTAAAACTGACCAAAACTACATAGTTTAGGGGTTAAACGACGTAGTTTGGGGGTCCAACGCATAGGAAAAAGACCAAACGAACCCTGACTTAAAAGTTGTCGGGGCCAACCGACGGACTGACCCACGGTCCATCCTGTCAACTGTCGACTAACTTCAGAGAGGGGTTGTTGAGGGGTCTGATCCACGGACCAGCACCACGTCTCGTGGTCTGACCTACAGTCCGTGGGTCCGGCCGTGGTTCGACCCTTAGATATTTTTCTGGACTGTTTCTGGGAAGGGCTGCAGGTGGCCATCCACGGACCCCACTTACGGTCCGTGGGTCACCCTACGGTCTGTGGGTGGTGCCCGTCGGTGGCACCTGCAACTTCTGATTTCTGTAATCTGGTCTGTCTAGGATACGGGGTGTTACATTATCTTCCCCTTGGGAACATTCATCCTCGAATGAAGTTTAAACTAGCTGGATATGGAGGGAAAGAGCTGCAAACCCAACCACTAAATACTAGAAACTGAAATCTGACTGAACTAAGTTCCAAGAACATGCAAATACGCTGAAAATGCAAGTATAGCTGAAGGAACATGATACTAAGACTGAATCTATGCATGAATGACTGAAAAACTGGAGAGAAACTATTACCTCAAGCTGGAAGTGAATCGGAAGGAAAGAGATGAGGATACTTGGCCTTCATGGCTGCTTCTGCTTCCTAAGTAGCTCCCTCTACGGACTGACTCCTCCATAAAACCTTCACTGAAGCGACTTCTTTGTTTCTCAACCTTCGAACCTGACGATCAAGAATTTCAACCAGCACATCTTCATAAGTGAGACTATCCTTCACAACCACACTTTCCAATGGCACTATAGATGTTGGATCACCCACACACTTCATCAACAAGGAAATGTGGAAAATCGGATGGACTGCTGCTAGTTCTACTGGCAGCTCTAACTCATAAGCCACTTTACCAACCCTTTTCAAGATCTTGTAAGGGCCTACATTTCTAGGACTGAGCTTCCCTTTCTTGCCAAATCTCATCACCCTCTTCATAGGTGACACTTCCAGTAAACCCCAATCATCAATTTGGAACTCCAAGTCCCTTCTCCTTACATCTGCATAGGACTTCTGACGACTCTGGGCTGTCTTAAGTTTATCTCGGATGAGCTGAACTGTTTCCATGGCATCATGAACCGAATCTGGTCCTATCAAGGCTGCTTCACCTATCTCAAACCAACCAATTGGAGATCTGCATCTACGCCCATGCAATGTCTCATAAGGGGCCATCTAAATACTGGAATGGTAGCTATTATTGTAGGCGAACTCTATAAGAGAAAGGTGATCATCCCAACTACCCTTGAAGTCGATCACACAAGCTCTCAACATGTCCTCTAAAGTCTGAATGGTACGCTCTGCCTGTCCATCCGTCTGTGGATGAAATGTTGTGCTAAGATTAACCTGAGTACCAAGACCTTTCTGAAATGACTTCCAGAAATGAGAGTTAAACTGAGGACCTCTATCTGATATGATAGACAAAGGAACCCCATGCAACCTGACTATCTCATTAATGTAAAGCTTGGTGTAGTCCTCCGCCTAATCTGTAGTCTTGACAGCCAAAAAGTGAGCGAACTTAGTAACTCTGTCTACTATTACCCAAATGGAATCATGTTGTCTACGAGTACGAGGTAAACCTCTAATGAAGTCCATGTTGATCACTTCCCACTTCCATGTAGGAATGTCAATCTCTTGAGTCATACCTCCTAGTTTTTGATGTTCTACCTTCACTTACTGGCAATTAGGGCACTTAGCCACAAAATCTGATATATCCCTTTTCATACCATTCCACCTAAAGACTTCCCGCATATCATGGTACATCTTAGTGGTGCCTGGATGTATAGAATACCTGGAGTTATGGGTTTCTGCAAGAATCTTTTGTCTCAACTCACCCACCTTAGGAACACATTATCGACCTTGATAGCGAAGCACACCATCTCCCCCTTGGGAGAAAACCTCAACTCTCTGTTGATGAAGTGCACCCTTCAGTTGAAGCAATATCGGATCACTGTCTTGCTTTTCCTTAACCTCCACTACTAATGAAAATTCTAACCCATTCTGAACTGTTACACCAGCACCTGAGATGTTCATAAGGCAACCTCCTAGGCGAGCAAACCGGTGAACATCCTTCGCTAATTCCTTCCTTTCTTCCTCAACATGCGCTACACTACCCATCGATAGTCTGCTAAGAGCATCAGCTACAACATTGGCCTTACCAGGATGGTAAAGCACATAGTACTTGAGGAATTCCAGCCATCTCCTCTGAAGAAGATTTAACTCTTTCTGGGTGAACATATACTGGAGGCTCTTATGGTCTGTGAACGCATCTACGTGAACACTATACAAGTAATGTCTCCAAATCTTTAGGGCAAACACCACAGCTGCAAGCTCGAGGTCATGAGTCGGGTAGTTCTACTCATGCACCTTAAGCTGCCTAGAAGCATAAGCTATAACCTTACCTCACTGCATCAACATGCAACCTAGGCCGACTCTGGATGCATCACAATAGATCACATAACCGTCTGAACCCTCTGGTAGAGTCAAAACAGGAGCTGTAGTCAACCTAGTTTTTAGTTCTGTGAAGCTCTTCTCATACTTATCTGACCACTAGAACTTAACCTTCTTCTGAGTCAACTTAGTCAATGGAGAAGTTATGGATGAAATCCTTCCACGAACCTTCTGTAATAACCAGTCAAACCCAAGACACTTCTGATATTTGTAAGAGGGGTGGGTCTGGGCAATTGCTTCACTGCCTCAATCTTCTGAGAATCCACTCAGATCCCTTCGCTAGACACTATATGACCAAGGAAAGCAACAGATTGAAACCAAAACTCACATTTGCTAAACTTAGCGAATAACTGGCGATCTTTGAGAGTTTGAAGGACAACCCTCAAATGAGTCGCATGTTCTTCCTCATTCCTAGAGTAAATGAGAATATCATCAATAAAGACGATAACGAACAAGTCCAAATACTGCTTCAACACATGTTCATTAAATCCATAAAAGCTGCAGGAGCATTGGTTAGCCCAAATGACATAACTACAAATTCATAATGACCACACCGAGTTATAAAAGTTGTTTTCGAGATGTCACTATCTCTGACTCTGAGCTGATGATAACCGGATCTGAGGTCTATTTTTGAAAAATGACTAGCACCCTGAAGTTGGTCGAACAAGTCATCAATCCTGGGGATAGGGTACTTATTCTTGATTGTGACTTTTTTCAACTGCTGATAGTCAATGCACATCCTGAGAACACCATCTTTTTCTTCACGAACAACAATGGAGCACCACATGGTGAAATACTAGGTCTGATGAAGCCATTATCTGGAAGGTCTTTCAATTTCTCTTTCAATTCCTTAAGCTCAGCTGGAGCCATTCTGTAAGGAGGAATAGAAATAGGCTGGGTATCTGGAAGGAGATCAATTCCGAAGTTTATTTTCCCTTCGGGAGGAATTCTAGAAAGATCTTCTAGAAACACTTCTGGAAACTCATTGAATACAGGAACTAACTCAGGAGTTGGGGTTTCGGAGTTTAAATCCTTAACCCTGACAAGATGATAGATATACCCCTTGGAAATCATCTTTTTAGCCTTAAGGTAAGAAATGAATCGACCCATAGGCACTGAGCTACTACATTTCCATTCTATGACTGGTTCGCTTGGAAACTGAAACCGAACAACCCTGGTTCTACAGTCGACTGAGGCATAACAGGAATGTAACCAATCCATGCCTAGAATGATATCAGAGTCTACCATTTCTAACTCTACGAGAACTGCTGAGGTGACTTTCTAAGAGACTGTGACAGGGAAATTTATGTATACCCGTCTAGCTATAACTGGGTCACCTACTGGAGTAGAGACTGAGAAGGGTTCTGAAAAAGTATCTAGACTAACACCAAAATTCACTACTATATAGGGAGTTACAAAGGAAAGAGTAGTCCCTGGATATAACAAAGCATAAACATCTAAGTGAAAGACTCGTAACGTACCAGTGACCACATCAGGAGAATCTTCCTGGTCCTGGCGAGCCTGAAGAGCATACAACCTGTTCTGACGCTGACCGCCACCTGTACTAGATTAAATACCCTACTGAGTTGGGCGACCTGCTGGTGCTGCTGGAGCTGTAACTTGAGCCCTGTTATTGTTACCTCATTACCCCTCTTTGGCAGAAGGGAAATCCCTCAACCTATGTCCAGACTGACCACATCCAAAACATCATTCTTTCCCTACAAGACACTTGTTCGGATGGTTCTTACCACAGTTTGGACAAGTTGGGTAGGTTCTGCTACCTGAAACACTCCCTTGAGACTTAGAGCCAGGTGCCCTACTTTTCTGATCTTGTCTAAACCTGGGAGATGGAGCACTAGCTGATGAAGGTGCTGGAGCTGAAGACCTTTGCTGAAACTATGAGTGATTTCCACCACCCGATTTCTGCTGAGAGTACTCATAGTTACATGTCCTAGCCTTTTTGTTGTCCTTAGCCATTTCCCTAAGCTTATCTCCCTCAACCTGCTGAGCATGAGTCATGAGCCTAGAGATATTTATTTCCTCTAACAACATAGCATTTATGTACTTTGTCTTCACTAAATCGGATACTCCATATAGAAACTTACTCATATGTGCCCTAGAATCAACAACAATATGAGGAGCATACCTGGAGAGCTGGGTGAACTTGAGTCCGTACTCTTGGACTGACATTGTACCTTACCTCAAATTCATAAATTCCTGAGCCTTAGCCTCCCTCAAATCTCTCGGGAAGAATCTGTTCAGAAAAGCTTCAGTAAAGCATTCCCAAGTCACATGAGTCGCATCAGTACCCCTGTTTTCCTTCCATTGAGTGAACCAAATGTGAGTTACATCATTGAGCTAGTAGGATGCCAATTCTACCCTATCATTCCCAGTTACCTGCATCACTCCAAAGATCTTCTTAACCTTATCGATGAAATTATGTGGGTCCTCTCCAACTTGCGACCCTAGAAACTCTGGTGGATTCATCCTAATGAAATCACAAACCCTGGCTGCAGCTGACCCTGGCTGTAGCTGACCCATTATTAGCATTGGGAGGAACTGGGGCCTGCTGATTATTCTGGTTAGTCACACTCTGAGCCAAAAGCTGAATCACATTCTGAATATCTGCATTTGAAACCTCTTGATCTGGGACTGGAGGAGTTGCATTAGCATTTTTTGTGTTATCTCTACGATAAGGCATGATCTGAAATGCATAACGACGAGTTAGAAGGTAGATCATACTCACGCATGATAAGAATAGCAAAGAAAGTGAAGTTTTTCCTAAAACACTTCGTAGCCTCCCTCTCATTAGATGTGGTGCACTTCACACCCATGAAAAGGACTCTACTTAGTGCGGCTTTTCAGACATCCTAGGACACTTAAACCTAATACTCTGATACTAATTTTGTCACGCCCCGAGGCTACCTCCTTGACGTAAACACGGGACCTAGGATCACGAGTGACCCCAAGCTATCACGAGTAACCCCAAGCTAACCCTGAGCTAGCATATCATAAGCAAACTAAATATATCTACGAAAAAAATAACTAATACGGAAGCTAAATCATGAGATAACTGAAATGATGGGGAATACCCAATACTATCTGAATATAAAGAAACTATGAGTTTAATAACAACTGAAAGATCAACCTCACATCTAAAACTGAATCTAACTATGTCTGAATATAAGCCTCTAACTGACTAGAGGTGTTGGGACATGTCGCAGCTAACTCTAGGAAAACTGAAACTAAAAAGGGAAAACTGAATAGAAAACATGTCTATTGTCCTCAAAGAATGAGGACTCACCACTGAAGTTGTTGAACTGGAGATCGGGAACCGATCTATGCGTGATCTGGATGCTGAGGACCTGAAACTACATCGCGAGAAGATGTAGCGCAGAGTATGCATCAGTACTTGAAAGGTACTGAGCATGAAGGATAGAATAAAGCTGAACAATATATACATAACTGAATAAAGCATACTGACCAATGATATAATCTGAACATGATGGAAATACTGAAATATACTGAATATTGAGCTAACTGAATGCAATGACCAAGTACATAACATGCTGAAACTGAATACTGAAATGTAACTGGGAACCTGGTCAAATGCACTAGAATCTGACTATGGGAGCTACTAATAACCGACATAAAACCATGTGAGCTAAACGTGGAGTCTGATGTATACGCCCCATCGAGAGGACCCAATATACATTGCCAAGGGTATAGAGGCATGACTGGCGTGATCACTAAATGTAATTCCCACAGAGGGGACTTATAAACCTATGGGGGCATGTAGTTCTAGGACTATTCGGTTACGTTGAACCCTAGTCCACTCGGTCTAAGCCTACTCCCAACTAGAAATATGAACAATGTAACATAATTGAATTATACTGGATAGTTCATTATTCTGATATGCTAACTGAGAATGCGACATTTATAACTGACAATGAGACATTCGAAATATGAGGCATGTATATCTGTTTAAACTGACATAGCTACTGTAATTCTTGAACTAAACGAATCTACACCACTAGGGTTCTGAATTTTATGCAAGGAACTAGGCAACCATATGATAATCTGATTTAGATCATTCTAACAGCTAAAACCCAATAATTTCTACATTCAAGAAAAACCCTAGGTCTAGATAATATGAAGGGAATCAAGATTCTGACTGAAATCTAGGGACCTAATTGGTGAAAGGAACCCACTAGTGAAATCCCACATACATGGTGATGAATTTCACTGAGAAATCTTTCGATTTCGGGGCTGAAACTGATGAAAATCTGTTGCGTTCTTGGAGAGGGCTTGGTCGACTCTCTCTTTTCTTCTTTTCGTTCAACTTGATGATTTTTTGGAGAATGAATTGACTAGGGTAAGTTCTAATTAAGTTACTAGGCTAAAACTAACCAAAACTACGTAGTTTAGGGGTCCAACGCATAAGGAAAAGACCAAACGACCCCTGACTTAAAAGCTGCCGGGGCCAACCGACGGTCCATGGACTGACCTACGGTCTGTCCTGTCAACCGTTAATTGGCTTCAGAGAGGGGCTGTTGAGGGGTCTGATCCAGGGACCAGGACCACGACCCGTGGTCTAACCTATGGTACGTGGGTCCGGCCGTGGGTCGACCCTTAGACATTTTTCTGGACTATTTCTGGGGAGGATTGCAGGTGGCCATCCACGGATCCCACTTACGGTCCATGGGTCACCCTACAGTCCGTGGGTGGTTCCCGTCGGTGGCACCTGCAACTTCTGATTTGTGCAATCTGGTCTGTCTAGAATACGGGGTGTTACACATATTATGCCCCGTTATGACCTGGGCTGAGCATGAGTTGTTGACAAAGTTTTTGAAGTTGAAATCTCGATCGTTTCATGGTGTTGAGAATGAAAATGCCTTTGAATTCATCTTGGATTGTTATGAGAGGTTACATAAGTTGGGGATTGTGCATTGTGCATCAGCATGGGTGGAGTTTGTTACTTTTCAGCTGCATGGGGATGCTAAGCATTGGTGGAGGGCTTATGTGGAGTGCCATTTGTCTGTTTTACCTCTGTTGACTTGAGCCCAGTTTCATGCCATGTTTCCTAGAAAAGTATGTGCCTCGCACTCTCAAGGATTGCAAAAAGGATGAGTTTCTAGCACTTGATCGGGGTAGCATGTATGTTGCAAACATTAAGGCTAAGTTTCATGCCTTGTCTTGTTACGCTACCTAACTGTTGGGCACTGAGAAGGAGAGGATCAGTTTGTATATGAAAGGTTTGATCAGTAAGTTACAAGTCTTATATGTGCATGTAACTTCTGGGGGGAGAGCTTTAATGAGGTAACCGACTATGTGAAGAAATCGGTGGGGGTCAAACAGGTTGGGCAGGCTAAGGTGCTGGCCATAAAGTCCAAGAGTCTTCGTAATTTCCATGGCATTTATTCTAGAGGCCTATTTAGTAGGGGTATTCAGCCCGTCGTATTCATCCAGACATGCTGGCTTCTATAGGTGGACATATTGAGGTCATTTAACAGTCTTCTGCTCCTAGCAACCAGAGAGCTTCTTATTTTTTCTGTCACTAGGCCATCTTTGGATCGTGAGTGCTTTAATTATGGTAACTGGGTCACTTTAAGAAGGAATGTCTCATAACCCGATAGGTAATCCGCTACGACAACAGACTAGAGCGGTAGTTCCAATAGGTGGAGGTGGAAATGGTAGGGACATCCTCAGGGTGGGCAAGGTAATTATCAGGGAGGTCATAGAGGAAGAGGAAATGGTAATTATGTAAGGGGAGCAGCACAGCTAGCTGGAGGTGTCGCTACTGAGGATAGATCTCAATTTTACACCTTTCTGGGCAGGTCTGAGGTTCAGGTGTCTGATGCAGTTATCACAGTACTATTCTCATCTTTGACCGCATGAATTTTGTTATACTTGATCCAAGCTCCACAATTCTTATGTGTCTGTTAAATTTACTTTGGGTCTTAATAAGATTTGTGATACTCTTGATAACCCCATTCAAGTTTCCACCTCGGTTGGAGAGTCTATAATAGTGACCCATGTGTATCGTTCTTGATCTGTGGTGTTTTAGGGTCTTCATACTTGGGTAGTCTAGTTACCTTGGATATGCTAGATTTTGATGTGATCTTGGGTATGACTTAGTTGTCTCATTATCATGTTGCATTGAATTGTAATTCTAAGACAGCAACTCTAGAGATTTTGGGTAGGGAAATACTAGAGTGGGAAGGTGTGTACAGGCCTAAGCCTTAAAGATCATATCCTATATTCATGCTAGAAGGTTGGTGGGGACTAGTTGTTTAGCCTACTTAGCTTATCTTCGTGATTGCATTCTTTTATTGTATTCTCTTCAATCGCTCCTGAATCGGGGGATCAAAGATCGGAAGACTAGTGCAGAGTATCGAGTCAATCTCAGTGGTTTCAGAATTTCGAGAGGTATTCCATATGGACCTGTCGGGTATGCCTCCAGATAGGGATGTTGATTTTTACATATATTTGGAGCCGGACACTCGCCCAATCTATATTCCTCTTTATCGTGTGGCCCCGGCTGAGTTGACAGAACTTAAGACCCAGCTTCAACAGCTTCTACATAAGGGGTATGTTCATCCTAGTGCATCGCCTTGGGGTGCTCTGGTGTTGTTCATTAAAAAGAAGGATGGTAGCATAAGAATGTGTATAGACTACATGATGTTAAACAAAATTACCATCCAAAATAAGTACCCTTTACCACACATAAATTACTTATTTTACCAATTGTAAGGTGTTTCGGTGTTTTCCAAAATAGATCTAACATTCAGTTAAATATTAGGCCTAAGGATATACCTAAGATAACATTCAGGACTCGGTTATGGCCATTATTAATTCTTAGTGATATCGTTTGGGTTAATCAATGTGTTTTCCGCTTTCATCAGTTTGATAGATGGAGTCTTTAAGACATTTTTGGATTCTTTTGCAATTTTGTTTATAAATGATATCTTGATCTACTCCAAGAGAAAGAAAGAGTATGCAAAGAACCTTCGCATCGTTCTAGGTATCCGGAGAAGACAGAAATTGTATGTCAAATTCTCGAAGTGTGAATTTTAGTTGACCTCGGTTGCTTTCTTAGGGCATATGGTTTCAGAGAAAAGGGTTATGGTAGATCCCCAAAATATTGAGACAGTACGCAGGTTTATTAAGAATTTTGCCTCTATTGCTATTCACCTGACCAAACTGACTCAGAATGAGGTACCCTTTGAGTGGTCTGAGAAGTGTGAGGAGAGCTTCCAAATGCTCAAGTCTATCTTGACTACGGATCCCATCCTAGCATTGCCTATGGAAGGTAAGAATTTCATTGTGCTTTGTGACGCTTCACATTCGGGTTTGGATGTTATGTTAATACGGGAAAATAATGTGATATCCTACGCTTCAAGGCAATTTAAGCTCCATGAGAAGAACTATCCAACACATGATTTGGAATTGGCAGCGGTAGTCTTTGCACTCAAGATATGGAGACATTACCTTTATGGTGTCAAGTGTGAGGTAGTCATAGATCATTGTAGCCATCAACATGTGTTTATGCAGAAATATTTAAACCTGAGAAAGAGAAGGTGGATGGAGTTGTTGAAGGATTATGATGTGACCATCCAGTATCATCCGGGTAAGGCCAATGTGGTGGCAGACGCATTGAGCCGGAAAGCAATCAGCATGGGCAATTTAGCTTACTTAGGGGTGTCTCAACGACCTTTGGATGGGGAGATTCAGACTCTAACATCTGATTTTGTGCAGGTGGGAATCTCAAAGAATGGTGGAGTGCTGGTCAGTATCGAGATTAAGCCCACATTTTTGGAGGAGTATCAAAACCAAGCACTTTCAGGATGAGCAATTGAGCAAGCTCTAGAACAAGGTGGTGTCTCATGAGGCCCCAGATGCTACACTTGACATTGGGGGACTTCTACGTTTTAGAGGACAGCCTCGGGTGGATAACTTGATGCAGAATTGTTAGCAGTGTCTTATGGCTCTCGGTATTTGATCCACCTAGGTATGTAACCAAAATATATCGGGACATGAGACAGCTTTATTAGCGGTCTGGGCTAAAAAGGGACATAGGTGAGTATGTGTTTGAGTGTAAAAACTATTAGCATGTGAAATATGAGCATCAGATGGCTACATGTTTACTTCAGATGATGTACATTCCTGAGTGGAAGTGAGAAATGATAGCCATGGATTTCGTAGTGGGTCTTCTTAAGACCTTGGGGAAGTATGATTTCATTTGGGTCATTGTGGATAGGTTGACTAAACCAGCCCACTTTATTATAGTCAAGGTGAATTATAATTCGCAGTAGTTAAGCCAAGATTTATATGAAGGAGATAGCACATAAGGT
Source organism: Solanum etuberosum (assembly GCA_029582245.1). Lineage (NCBI taxonomy): Eukaryota > Viridiplantae > Streptophyta > Magnoliopsida > Solanales > Solanaceae > Solanum > Solanum etuberosum. Next base: position 1,261 of record JAJONR010003949.1, on the reverse strand, counting down.
TGCATAGGGTACCCCTTTCAATCATTTCAGATCGAGGTACGTAATTTAATTCTAAATTCTGGAGAAAGTTACATGAAGCGTTGGGCAAGGTAGACCGGAGAAGTATTTAAACTTGTTTCTTAAAGTTGATCAAGAAGACAAAATAAACTTAGTAACAAATTTTCATAACTGCCTTACCAAAATATATGAACAAACAGTTGTTCTACAAAATAATAGTTTTTAGCATTAATACTTCAAAAGCATGTCATAACTTACTATAATTTACAGCCAAATGATATTTTATAGGAAAATGACATCACACTATAGTAGACTATAATATGATCATAGAGGTTTTAGCAAAATAAAACATATAATATGTCTAAAGAAGTGTTTCACATAACTAACAAAAGACACTAATAAATAATCCCTACATTTTACTAGAGTTTCTCTTCTTCTGCAAAACAAATACATAATCCTTCCAGACTTCTCTTTTAATATGGCTTCCTCTCTTTGCAATAGAAGGTTTATTGTTTACAGAATAATAATGTGGCATGACATTATTATTTGGCTGTAAATTATATTATATTATAGTAACTAATAAAAGATACTAATACATAATTTATAATCTCTGTATTTTACTAGAGTTTCTTTTCTTCCGCAAAATAATTAAATAATCATTTATGACTTTTCTTTTAAAATGGCCTCCTCTCTTTGCAATAAAAGGTTTATTGTTTAAATAAAAATGTGGCATGACATTTCATTTTGAGAGAGAATTTTTTATTATTATATATTTTGAGAAAAATAAGAATATTTGGGTGACATTGTAGTCAAAGAAACAAAAAAGATATTACTTTGATAATTCTTCAAACATGGGTGACTATTCAGAGAATTTGTTACATTGTCACGCATGTTTGGGAAATTGTCTAGTAATATCGCTTTTATTTCTTTTAGAACTATAATATTACTCAACTATTGTTATTTTCCTCAAAATATACTTACACAATAAAAATATCATCCTCTCTCCTAATGAATGTCATGTCATATTATTATAATAATTATTATTATTATTATTATTATTATTATTATTATTATTATTATAATTATTATTATTATTATTATTATAATTATTAATATTATTATAATTATTATTATTATTATTATAATTATTATTATTATTATTATTATTATTATTATTATTACAATTATTATTATTACAATTATTATTATTATTATTATTATTACAATTATTATTATTATTATTATTATTACAATTATTATTATT